>VZUI01032903.1:0-70018 GCA_013401135.1 Cettia cetti
CATTCCATTCCATTCCATTCCATTCCATTCCATTCCATTCCATTCCATTCCATTCCATTCCATTCCATTCCATTCATGTCACTCATAGAAATAATTCGGTAACAGAATTAAAGAAAAAATAGAACCTATTTGGATACAATTCTTAATAAAACTGTAAAGCTCTTAGCCAAAAGATCTTTTTGATACCAGCAGTATAAATTGATTCAAAGTAGTTTTAAAGTTATTCAATTAGGAGGATGTATAGATCACTACAAAGTGTGGTTGGCTGAGAGCAATTTTCAGGTCACAAAACCTGGCTAGCGAACAGAAGGTATACCAAAGGAAGTCTTAAACTTCTCTTGGCCTTGATTTTATGCTTGTCTAAAAAACAGGGTACAACATTAGGTCATAAAAAGAATACTGAGCTAAACAGACCTTTGGTTTGATTTGTTTTGGAACTCTCAATTCTTTTCACTAAAATGTCGGATTTAATGTTCCCAAACTATTACCTGAATTTGACTCCACAATGTAGATAGACTACTGAAGCACTCCTGTAATCATTCATCCTAAGAATGACTGATATGCTATATACATGGCCTTCATATATGCAACTACATAATGCATAGTCCTTTGTCTTTT
This sequence comes from Cettia cetti, assembly GCA_013401135.1. Taxonomy (NCBI): domain Eukaryota; kingdom Metazoa; phylum Chordata; class Aves; order Passeriformes; family Sylviidae; genus Cettia; species Cettia cetti. Next base: position 619 of record VZUI01032903.1, read on the forward strand.
CTTTTCTTCCCTCTCCCAATTACCCTTACTTTTCCCTTATTTGGATATCTTTTATATTTGTCAAAAAGAAAGGAAGGTAGATTATTTCAAGTCTCTTCCTCAGTGTAGCAAAAGATTTCCTCAAAAGTGCTGCTGCCCAGGTGCTGCAGGGAGACAAGAATTTCAATGAGCCATTAGAGAATGCAGGATTAATAAGATATTAATCAAATGTGGATCACCTGCAGAAAAATGAATAATATGTTGGGAAAGACTGCCAGGAATAATAAAAACCAAATGAACAAAATGGAGAAGAAATATGGTGAATTATCTTGAAAATTACAAAAGAGTAGAGGTACTTGGTTTCTGGCCATATCTTAAAATGAGGACTTGTTTCCTGGACAGCTTCAACACTGAAGGTATTCACTTGATAAAAAAAAAAAAAAGACAACGTCATCACTAGCCCTTGAATCTGATGCCCTAATTTGGTTATATCAAAAGACAATACTAATAACTCAACTGGTAGATTTAATATCTTTAATGACCCTGATTCTAAAGTGGGTTGAGAAATAAGATCTTCCGCTGACTGGTATTTGTTATGATACTGGAACATGAGTCAAAATCAGGATGTCTACCAGTAATTGAAAAGGAAATTACATTTTTAGAAATAAATAACAGTTTATGGAACATAACCAGACCCTGAAAGTTATTACTATCATTTTATCAAAATTATAAATCATAATAGTTCTATTGCTCAGTCCTTGATGTGTTGAAAACCTGGAGAGAAATATGATGGTCTAAATTTTTCAAGCAAAGGTCAATTCTCTTCTGATAAAACATTCCCTACTACTGGGAACTTGTTGTGGTTGACATCAGTAACACTGACATCAGCATGAATTTACACAAGGATCCCAGGGTTCAGCTCTTAGTCAGAGTTCAGAGACTTCTTGAAGTGACTAACACAGATTAAGGACCGCTCACTTTAGAATTTCACATTTTAAAAAAATTACCTCTATTATTAAAGTGACAGTTTCATTTTTATCATAAAATTATTTTTAGAGGCATGAAGATAAAAAAGAAGTCTTAAAAGAAGAAGACATGAAGAAGTCTTAAAAGTCATGACAGCGCATGAAGTGGAAGAGACTTATCCCTCAACAAAAACATAGGAACTACTTCCCTGTCCCTTGCTATCTTTGTTGAATACAATTTTCTGACCTGTATATTAAGTGCTTCTGCACATCAGCTGACATAGTTTTGTTGTCATTCAACTTCCCTTATGTCCATGTATTTAAAATTTTCCATTATGTAAAAATATACCTATGTGACCCAATACAGAATGTATAAATAAACTGTTTCTAAATCATTCCTCTTGTGTACCAGAAAATGTCTAAACATATTAGCCAGTCAATGACTTAAAACAGTATTTTGGTTTTTTTTCAATAATTCAGAATAAGTGAATAAATACAGGGGTTTGTTAACTTTTATATTATATGGTCAATTAGGTTTTATGAAATCAATATTATCTATTGCATATCAATAATTCAAGTACTACTAAATAAGTGAGACAATAAGGTTTGAATACATACCCTAAAAAGCAAAATAGCATTAGATTTCAAAATTAAATATTTTTGTTGCCCAAAAGACTTGGGGAAAAAAAAAATCTGCCTTTTTTTTACTAGATTCTAAATGCAGGTGAAAGAGTTAAATTCATATCAAACAGGCAGTCAACGTCTGCAAAATTTGCAAATCTAGCTCTGCGTAGACAACAGATTAAGATATGCAAGATCAAATTTCAACAGACCTTGTATTTTGGGGGTGTAACCCAGCACAAATCAGTCATGCAATCTTTTCTGATGACAAAGTACTAAATGCTTGGTTTAAAATTTGCGTCATTAGATGTATATGCTGCAATCAGACATTTCCTGTTCATGAAAATACAAATAATTAAAGAGAAAAAAAATGTATGTCAGCTGCCAGATGTGCTATTTGCTTACACAGTGCATACCGTAGACAGGGTGAGAAGTATAAGATATGTTATTTTGTCTTTTTACAAATTCTCATTTTCAAGAGTTTTTGAAAGCAGTTGCCTCCCTAATGATCATCATCTCAGAGCTGCAGGAATACACATGCTCTATCCTCTAGTGGCTTAGTTTATTATACTTTAAGTGCTATGCAAAATCATCTTTTCCACAACTTGGCAAGACAATTTCATAAGAGATAGTGGCCATGAAGAATTGCCCATGGCACAGTCCCTTCACCAAGGAGAAAGGCACTGCAGACAAATAGCCACAAGGGAGGGGTAGTGTGTGCAGCAACAGAGTATTTGCTTGTATTGTCAGAAGAAAAGCAATCTTGTTTTACTAGAAAGGGAGATCAGATAGTGAGATATAGCTGGGACCTTTTAAAATTTAATCACTCACTGGTCTGAAATACAAAGAGTTCGTGTGCTCCTGATTTTGTTTTGACAGTGAACATACCTCATAAGCCTTCAGTTTGGGAATCCAGGCTGCTTCATTCTCCTAAATTTCAACCCTTTTCCATACTTGAAGGTATTTTGACCACATCTGTCTTACCTTCCAAACTCTGTGTTCTTAGTTTTCATATAAATTTTAGGTTAAATTCTTCGTTTCTTGAAGGTTACTGTTGTCTCCAAAAATATATTTTCTTTGAATCCTTAAGAAAAACTTTATAGTGAGATAACTGAGTTACTGATAACTCAGTTATTAATTTGCAGCCTAAAATAAACTCATATTTGCTTCCAAGTCCTTGTAGTCTTCTTTGATCATTGGGCTGGGTGTGAAAACACCACTATCAGCAGTTAACATAGTCGAACTCTTACACTCACCTTAAGTCACACACTGTCATCCCCTCAATACACCACAGCCCAGAGGTCACATACACAACTAAAAAGGAAACACTTCGTAATGTTTAGAGACATTCAAACCTCCTCAAAACTCGAAACAATTCCCATAAAGGGGGAAACAATTCCCATAAAAGGACATTTGAAGTTTGAATGGTCACTTAGTTAAATATGCACATCAATGCCCTGACTAAGCAGAAGCAGAATTAAGGGTTTTTTTCATAAAAAAACAGTGGTCTATCCCATAAATTCAAAATCTGTGAGAAACAGGATGCATTCCAGGCTGATGCAGATCAAATATAGCAGAGAAAATTCTCATATTCTAGACAAAAAAACCCTCAACAACATTTGCCTTTCTTGAAAAAAATTCTCTAGAAATGATTTCTCTGCAAAATTGTGTGCTCCAAAATATGGGTTTATAATGGAAAATTACATTTATATGCAATATCTTAAGAAATCTGAAGAAAGTGCACTTTCTTCACACAAAAATTTGTTATTTAGCCATGGTGATGGAGAAATAACCTCTTGATGATCTGTGTTAATTTGAGAACATAATCTGAGAGCTATTTGAAAACACTGGATCTGCTAAAGAAATAGACTTTTCCTCCATTAGCTATAATAATAATAGTTACTACTATGACTAAAGTAGGTTGTGGACTTGCTGCTGACTGGGGGTATAGCCATTGTCATAAGGGATTAAGCAGTGATTAGATTGGTTTACCTGCAGTGCTTTTTCTGCAATGTTGGACTTCAGTGCTACAGTGAAACAATGTCCTCATTTGTTAAATTAACAGGATTTTTCACACAGTAGATAAATTAAATTCTATAAATTGATTTGTGTCTTAATGGAAGAAAAAAAAAATGAAACTCTACAAACAACAGGTGAAATTTCCAGAGCCTGTCTTTAAGCACAGACCTATGGATTTAAAAGACAGATAAAAATGATAAGTGGGTTCAGGACACCTAATGATTTTCTGGTAAAGAAGCACAAAAAATGTGCTTGACTGATGCTTTTTCTTTCCCCACAACAAAAGTTCTTTAGGCTACATTTCACAAAATAGCATATTGAACCAAATCAAACTTTTTGGTTTGGAATATATGTATATATAAACAATGAAGACATCTCTTGAAGAAAATATATAATGTCGGATCCACTAAGGATGCAGGTAAGGAGAGGCCGCTGCAACTCCATGTTCCCATGTCCAAGCAAGGCTGAAGTGCATGAGCACACTGCACACATATACACCACATATATAGACCATAAGCTTGGCTGGCCCCAGAGATCACAGGCAGATACCCAGATCATTGACATAATCACAGCACCAATGCCCCCATCCTGCTGAGCAAAATGGAATCCCTCAGTGGAAATACATGTACCTGTGTGCAAGGCAGATCAGACATTCATTCTGCCATGTGGATGTCCCAGACATACTGCTGGGACCTCACATGTACAAACACATGTGCACATGAACACACAGAGCTGGCCAAACTCCCTTGAGCCCCACAGTCAATGTCCCTGTACTCTTACCCTTAGCAATATACAGGGACCCTCACACCACTGAGGACTCACTCATTCCTCTGGTTCCTCAGGCCACTCGACCTACTTATTGGCTTCAATTTCGCTCCAAATCTCCAAAATCCCTCCCTTTTTCACCTTTGGTTCCTCACCTAAATACCTTGTAATAAATCCTGTGTAGTCTCAAAATGTTCCTCCCCTGCATCCTATTATTTGTCCCACCCTCAGGTGCCAAATCCTGCTCAATATCAAAGGTGACATGAAGAGCTGGCCCCAGTGACTCTTAGTGATGGGTTTCCCACCTGGACACTAGGGCATGGGAGTCCCCTGGGTCAGCCCTGGGAGGGGCCCAGATAATGTGCCTCCTCCTCCAGAATTTTGATTTGAATTTGCACCTGCCATTGCCCTCTGTGAGGGGCCTGACAGTAGTCTAGCACACAATTATTTGGGCTACCCCAGACCAAATTATCTTCATTTTATTCTAGTGACTCTGCCTCTTTTCTGAGATGTAGAACAAATTACTTTCTTTTCTTTCTTTGGGAATTTGAGCCTAATTTCTGAATTTTACAAACTTCCCATCCTTTACTACTACGACTACAACTTTGACTATGACTACGACTATGACTACTACTACTACTACTACCATCATTATCATTATCATTATCATTATCATTATCATTATCATTATCATTATCATTATCATTATCATTACCATTATTTTGTGTAGAGTGCTTAGAGTTTTTCCTCCTCAGATATTGGTGCTTGCAAATGCTGATGCAGTCATCAGTTGTTTTTATTTATTTCTATTACCTTTTTTATCCCTTACATTACTTTTTTCTCACGTATTCTTCTAGCTAAACTAATTTCACAAACTTAACATGAATTCACTAAGATTTGTGGCTGCTCCAAAATTTCCTTGTTCATGGAATCACTTATTCATTGAAAAAACAAAGAAATAAATACTGCCAAGTTTATTTAGCACTGTAGACCTGTCTAGTTTTTGGTGGGTTTTTTTGAAAACTTACAACAATATTTTAAAAAGTATTCTGCAATCCAAAGTTCCTTGTATATATAGTTGGTTTTTACAGGACTTAGTCTTTTGAGTTTAGTAAAGGTAAAATTATTTTTTGCTTGTAAACTGATGTTATGAGGTGAAAATATAACTAGCCAGCTTCTTATCATACCATAATGCAAGGTCTTTCTGCTCCATTCTTTCTCTTACTAATTAAGAAAAAAGTCCTTTCATGGTACAAAATATTTTTTTAATAACTCTGAAGTGGAAGGCTATGCCCATAGTACCTCCCAATTCCAGAAAAACATTTAAACATATACGGGACTCCATTTGTTTTCAGAAATGTTAACATTAATCTAACTTCATCATAACATTTAGTATACCAGTAAATCATGCACATATTTAACATTAGACTGTATAGAAGTGAACAGCTGGGACAAAGTAGTAACTAACTTTGTAGTTTTAATTATCTTATACAGACAGTGCAGATTTGCGAAGTGGGGTACACAGCTTAAAGTAATAGTGACCTAATCAACCTTTCACATGGAGTTTATTTTAATGTTAATTATTCTGTTAAAGACATTGCTTGGCAAATTTCTGGAGGAAGAATTTTGCTACCAATAAGGCATCAATGGCATCTAAATATTTTGAAATGGAGGAAACATCAGGATATGATTCAGTCATGACAATTTTTTTAAAATTTAAATATTTAGATTTCTTGGTATGCTAGTATAAAGGATTAATGGGTGGAAGAATTTACAGCCAATACTTTATAGCCTAGTAACTCTTCAGAGAATATAGTAAGATCAAACATTCATCTATATGAAAAAACACATTAAAGTATTTCTATAAATATACTTTTTTCTGGTCTCTTCATGTGCATAAATACAGACATGACATCATGCATTCATTAAGTTATAATTATTTTAACTGTTCCATCTTGGTGATTACTTATCTTTATTTTAATGAGTAAGTTTAAAACAAGTTCAAGACAAATCAATATTTGATCTTATACTGAAGAAAATTCTTTGTAATATCTGGAAGAAAATTCATAAGAAATATGAAGGAGGGAGGCATTATAAAGATCATGTTTTGGTTTTTTGGAAAGAAGACATTAATCCTGTTAAAGTCTTATAGTAAATTGTAGTTTTCAGAAATGTCTGCTCCATGATCTTGCCAGGCACAGAGGTAAGACTGACAAGTCAGCAGTTCCTCATGTCTTCCTTATTTCCCTTTCCAAAATGGGGCTTATGTCTCTCCATTTCCAGCCAGTAGAAACTTCACTGGACTGCCTCAGCTTCTCAAATATGGTGGATAATGCTTTAGGCTCTCCTTACAGTTCCCTCAGGACCCATTAATGTATCTCATCAGGTCCCATGGACTGGTGCACCTTAGATGGTCTCAAAACTGGTCTCTTACAGCTGGTGATTCTTCATTCTCCCCTTTACTGGGAGTTGGGTGGTGTGGCTGGTGGTGAAGATCAAGGCCAAAAAGTCATTGAGTTATCTCAGCAGTCTCCATACCCTGAATAACCAAGCATATGGTATCCTTACATATAGAACCCACATTTTCACTGGTCTTTCTTTTTTGCTAGCATATCTACTTGAAGCTGTTCCTGTTGCCCTTGACATCCCAGGCCGTATTTAAATCTGATTCCTGTCTGCCTGGACAATTTTTCTGCATTCCTTCCAGTCTGCCTGTCCTTGCCTCTACCCTCTGTAGGCTTTCTTCTTGGGTTTATATTTCTCCAGGAACATCTTGTTCATCTATGCAGGTGGTCTGATGGTTTTGCCTGACTTTCTCAGGACACACCAGTCAGAGAAGGCATTCCTTGAATACAAACCATCTTTTTTCTTGAATAAAAAACAGCCCTCTTCCTTTCAGGGCCTTACTCCATGGTATTCTATCAAGAAGGTCCCTGAACAGGCAAAGATATGTTCTCCTGAAGTCGAGGGTAATGAGCTTGTTGTATGCCCTCCTCATTTTCTTAAAGATCTTGAACTCCACCATTTCAAGGTCACTGCAGCTAAAGCTGCCTTGAGATTCACTTTCCCACCAGCACCTCCTTGTAGATGAGAACAAGGTCCAACATAAAACCTCTCCTTGATAGCTCCTCTCTCATTTGGAGAATGAAGATATATGCAATGCTTTCCAGGAATTCCTGCTGTGTTGTCCCTCCAAGAGATGTCAGGATGTCCCATGAGGACCAGGGCTTGTGGATATGAGGCCACTCCTATCTGTCTTCAGAGGGGTCTCACATCTGGTTGGGTAGCCTGTAGCAGACCCTCACATAATGTCACCTATCCCTGCCCTTCCATTAAAGCTGACCCATAAACTTTTGGTTGGCTCCTTACCCATCTCCATGCTGACGTTCCATGCACTTCTTAGGACAACCTTCATTTCCAGTGAGGAACTCCTGCAGCTCCTGAGGAATTACCCTGTAAAAAGTAAAGTTCATAAATCAGGACATCAGTTCCCACCTGTTAGTTCAAAGTGGAACTGAACACTAATATTTCAAGTTTATTGTTTCAAGGTAGGACTGGAAATGTGTTATAAATTATTTTTAATTGTTTTATGTGATATTCCAGTGTTAAAAGAGTGTAAAAAGAAAATCTATTTGAAATCAGAACATTCTTGGCTGAATTCAAGAATAAATAGAATGAAAGATAAAAATAAAAAAATTTCTGATATTCATGTTTTTGATGGATTGCCTTCTGTTTTCATCCATGGATATTGATCCAAGTATATTCCTACGGAATACTGTCTGTTCTTCGCAACTGTGGTTATGGAAAAATATGCAGTAGAGTTATTCAAGAGTACAGGGAGTGATGAAAAGCATGTATCATGGATCCACCAGTGTGAACTGAATAACACCTGAAAAAAATTTTCTGGGGTCAACTAGGTACTGAAGATGATGTGGGATTTTTTTGGGGGTAGTTGGATATTTTGGGGGTTTTGTCTGTTTATTTGCTTGTGTTTTGTTTCTTTATTCTGTCATATCTCACTCCCTACCTTGCCTTACTCTGTTAAAATATTTAGTTGCAATAAAGAAACAATAGAATAAAACAGCTTGGATGAGTCCTGCAGTAGGCATCCAGTACAATGCACTGTCTGTTGTATTCCATGGAAGAAAAAGACACGGAGTAATCCTGACATCTCTGCTTCAATGCAAAAAACCCCCTCTGCTCTGCATCACTGTTATTTCACTAGAATATATTTGTCTTTTTAGGTTTCATTTGGTTGTTTTTCAACAGTCACATTGTGGTGCTTTTTGGCAAATTAAACACACCTAAATAAACATAGGGTTGCATGCTTTTTTTTTGAATTTTAGTTGTATTTTTCTTGCTACAAAGTTATGTATTACCTGGAGAACTCCTTTGTCACATACTTTTATTTTCAGTCTTTTACACACAAGTTGACACTTTTTTCATAACACTTTCAGAGCAGGGTTAAAGGACGGCCCTCTCACTCTTATGAATATCCCACTACACTATGGAAAACACATCGTGCTCTCTCCTGCAAGGTTGAATTCTACAGAACAACAGGTTTTGATATTTTTCTGTTATTCAGTTCCAGTAAATAGTTTTAAATATGTCAACAGAGATTAGACGTCAATATATTAGATGATCCAAAAGGAACTGAATTGATTCAATAGAACTGGTAGTTTAAAAATATATAGAATACCTTTCTGCTATAACAAGTTAGTTCAAAATGTTGTGGTGTGGTCAAGGAGTTTTGTGTTTTTAAACTGGCTTGCTCATCCATTCTGACAGTATTAATTGCAAACTCCTGTGATATTATTAAATTAACTTTTATAATCCTACTTTTAAAGAGGTTTGCTGCCAAAAGGAGAGATCCAAAGGTTAATTTATTGTAGGAACTCTCACTAGCAATTAGCAAAATTTATAAGTTAGTAAAATTCTAGACATTAATTAGATTTCTATATAAAACAACACATTAGAGTATGCTAGTCAAACCTCTGCTTACAGGGAAGACCTTTTGAGGTTGGATTATTCTGCTGTAGTAAAAAAAATGCTTGGCTAGTCTCAACGGACCCAACACACACTATTGCTTTGAGACTGCTAAGAAATCCCTGACTAATTTTTCTAGGATCTAAGCTCCACCCACACCTCCTCACCCTCACTTCCCAAATGGATTACTTATTTAAATGAATTCAAAGAAATTGTTAAAATAAATAAACCAAAAGTACTTGCCAGGATGCTTGTCTTGAGTAGTAAAGCTACTTTAGGTAACATATTTATATGATTTAGGAGTCAAATCCTGATGAAAATTAACAGCTTAAAGCTCCTACATCTCCTGTATGCTTTCGAAAATATTGCCTATAACCACTCAGACAGGAATTCTCTGAGACAATCTACTTGCCTAGGTTACAATTCTCTATATCAAAAAGCAATTGTATTCCAGTTGTCTTTCATAGGTGAGGACTATAATTTAGAATTGCAACAATAGTGATTATAGACTGTGACTGACTTCAGGATGTTAATGATGTGCAGTCTTCAGTCATGTCAAGACAGAATATAACTTGTCTTAGGTACAGCTCTTGATGCTGTGTCCTTAAAGCTTTTCATTTTTAAGTGAGTAAGTAAGATGAACAGATCTGATACCTGTATATCTGCAGCTTACTTCTACCAAGAGTTCATTCCAGGAATTGCCTAACTGAAAACAGTTTATGCACTATTGAAATACTCAACAGATCTATAACATGTCAATAATAAGTGTATTTTTAATATGAAAAAAATTCAGCACTTGTTTCAATTTCTTTAAAACAGCATGAAAATGTTTCACAGTAACACACAAGAAAATGGGGGTTTGTGGGTTGGGTTTGTCTGTATTATAGATCTTCTACATTGTCCAGAACAGAAATCATGGTGATGCAGTAATGACTTGCGCAGCCAAAATCATTGTTCCCATGAAATTCTGGACAACAATGGTAAGATGTGGCAAAAAGATGAACTCAGTCAAGCAAATGCTGCAGATCACATCAACAATTCAGAAATTTATGGTATTATATAGTAACATGTTTTTTTCCTTATCTGCTGAGCATATGCAGGATGTGTGATTGTGCTCCCTTGCTAGGGAAAAAAACCCAGCAGAAATAATATCAAAATATTCTACAGTGGACATTTTGAATTACATTTGGTTTTACTAGGTTTTAAGCATTCTGTAATTTAAGAACTTGGATTTACAACTCTAACCTACCTGCTTCAATCAAACCAGGAACATCAGCTCTCAGAAAAATCAGCTTGCTCACATTTCAGTAGTTCTTAGAGGTTTACTATGAAACTGGGACTTCGTTGGGCTTTGCACAGAAATAGTCTGTAATTCTACACAAGGCAAAAAGACAAAGGCTAAAGGAGAAACAAATAAAATATTTAGGGTTTACTATTTTCATAGAGAAGCATCTGAAGCTTAACTTATAGTATTTTCATGTGTCTGTGCAATTACTTCTGGACAGTTCTGTCTTTATTCAGAGCTGTGTTAATGTTATGAGCATGCCAATATGCACTGTTTCTGCATATGCCCCTTAGCAGAATATATGTGCTTGGACATCCAGACCCAGGCATTCTTTAAAGCTGGTTCTGTTTTGTCAACTCAGGTTATAGGTAGAGGAATCTGGGTCGATTTGTACCCATCTCTGTAGACACAGACAAGCATGCACTGAGGAACTAAAACCTAAAGCACTATATCATTGTGAAATTATAACTTTCTATCTCTGTACATAAGTTCTGAGTAACTTCTGGTTAAAGTAACCTAAATTCAGTCAAAAAACCCTTTTAAAAAGGAATATTCTTGTTGGGCTTCTCAGTGCTTCTGACTTCCAATTATTTTTTTGCCTTGGGTCTCTTTCTCTGCAAAGCCAGAGTTAAACAGCAGCAAAGCAGATTCACATTTATAGATAAAACCTTGCAGATTTATGATGTGAAATCATCTGAACTCACCCAACAATACAATCTTCAAAGTTGAGGGTCTCATAAATATCATCAATTTTGACAGGCATACATGAATCTATGTCCAAGTGTGAAAACAAATTGCAAAGATTCCAAAATAAGCAGGCAAAGTTAAAGGGTATATTACCAGTCTCTGTGCAATGGTAAGTAGTATGAAAATAGGTAAGTCACACAACACAAATATAGCAAACACAATTTCTGATTAAATGATTCCTGGGAAGATGCCTCATGCATTGCACACACCATCAACTCCTTTTCATCAGTGAGTGTCAGCAGACTACAATTCCTCTGTATTGCAATAATCAGTAGTAAAAAGAGAATACAGGGGTCAAAATCCTGTGAAAAATGGGAACAGGAAAATGGGTCACCACAAACATAATTTTCTGGTGTTCCTCATCTATGAAAATTCTGAACATGTAAATATATAAACTTATACAAAAGCTTTGATATAATGTAATTTTAAAAGCACCAAATTCATTGTGTTCTGAAAAGCAATTCTGCTATTTCTTTTGTACGAAACAACATTTATGAAAGAAATATGAAAGTATGTCTGCTTATGCCTACATTTATGAAGGATCTATTTAGTCATTAGATAAGAAATAACGTAATGGGGAAGGGAAAGAACTATATATTACTTAAACAAACACTCTAGTCTCAAAATAACAAGAAAATAACAAGCTGCAATGAGAGAAACAAGTCACTTTTAAAATTTTGAAACACTGAACAAAAGGAAACAGCAAGCCCAAACCTACATTTTTCCTCCTTAATATGTATGGCTTGGCAGGACTTGTAGAAATACTTTACTATGTTGAAAAATAAAACCTCAGCATAATCAGAGTTGTAATACTTAAAAAAAAAGGAATTCAAGCAGAATTTGAATCATTCTAAGGATAAATTAAATTATGCCCCTTAAAAAAACCCTGAACCCAATGAACCTCACAACCCCAGGGAAATCTGAAGTTGTGGTTTTGAGTACAAGATTCAGCCAGTAGTAAAGATGAGCACATTTCCCCAACACACACATGCAAGTAGACATGACTGACCAGTAGCAGGCAAGTTTAGCCAGGACTGCAGTTCCTTTAGAGGCACACAAATAACTCTCATATGAATGACGCAAAGTCCTAAACCTTTCCCAGGCTGGCCCAGGCCTGCTTCCACTCATATCCAGCTCCAAAAGCAGCCAGGCAGACTACTCTGCTGTTAGTCTGAGCTGTTTGCTAGCATCTCACACACACACAAAAAAGAGGATGAGAACTCACACAGATCTCTGTAAGAGCAGAAACAGGAATTTACCAAGAAGTGAGGAGAGACCATACCATGATCACAGACAGGACTCATGCAAGTGCAGTTTGTTTGCATGAGACTGGCTTCTACTACAGCCTCTCTCCATTTTTTCTGATAGTTGATCCTTCTCCTAAGCAGCCTATAATAAATTTAGCAAATTCCCATAATCCCTCCAAGCATTTAATAAAAAGTTTTTCAAATTCTCAATGAAACACCTCAAATATCCTCTAGTAAGTTTTCTCTTTCACACCAAATACAGGATACTCTAATTTCCTTTTTAACCTGTTACAAGCTTGTGATTGATCTGCCCAAAGTCATCGGAGGCCTCGTGCCTTTACCAGCCCGTCTAGTAACTCTGGTTTTCACTGAATCACAGAATAGTCTGAGTTGGAAGGGACCCAGAAGAATGACCAAGTCCAACACTTAAATGAGTGGCCTTCCATACAAGGATTGAAGCTGCAGCCTTGGCAGGTTTCATTATTGCTCCCTTCTTGAGTCGATATGTGTGATTTTTTTTCTTTGCTTTCCTGTTCCTTGTCTTGGGCTTTTGACTAGATGTTCTTACAGAACAGATGTCCTACATTGCAGACATCCTTACAGAAAAGTGTCTAAAATTCAAGGCTAGCTCTCTCTTTTTCTCTGTCTGTCTCACTTTCTTTATGAGTAGAACAAAGGATTTGGAAGAAATTGAAAAGCGAGCAGAGGGTAGAAGGGTAAAAACATACTCTGCAACACACAGCTTGCATATCCATGTCCCTTTGGTACTCATCAAATTTATATTTAAATTTTCTGAATCTTTCAGTAATAAAGACTGCTTAAAAGAGATGTATTAGAGATATCTTAGTTGCTGTCTTCTTTATAATAATAAACAACAACATTGAGAATTTGCTGCTTGTGAATAAGAGTATATAAATATAGAATTCAACTGTTTACCTTTTATAAAATTAGTATGAGAACTGAAAGTTCAAGCCAATGCAACAAAAAATTTAGACTGAAAAGGAGATCTGGCTCTATATTATCTTAAGTGTATTGTTTGTGTCATTACACCTCTCTATGCATTCATACTAAAAAAAAATAAAAATTTTAAAACATCAATACAGGAATTCTTACAAACTTTTTGACAAATATTATTAATTGTATTCTAATTTTTGTTTCTTAGTGAAGCTATTTCATCCAAAACCTTTATAAACAAATGGTCTCCTATCCTGAAAATGCACTTAAAACAAACTACCTGGAAAAGCTTCTGATATCTATCTTCTTCTTTTTCCAAAATAAGAATAAGATCAATTATAGGGATACTGAATCTCTTCTACTGATAGTTTAAAAACCTCATCTTTACATTAAGCATAAACATCTATTAATCAGGCTGTCTAAGAATGACACAACGACAAAGATCAGGAGAGCTTGTTTGCTATAATATGCTCTTGTTATAAGTATCTAGGGTTGCAATGGATTAAATGTCTAAGACTGACAATTACAATGTTTTCTTAAGTGACTTGTTTAAAAAAATTAAAATTCAGCAATGACATGCAGAGAAACTTCTTTCTCAGGCATGTTTGCATAAAAAACCCTGTTCTTTATTTATGATTTTATGTAGATTTCTAATGTAGAATGTATAAAAACAACAATAAAACTGTGATTCAGCTTGTTTCGCTTGACATCAAACAGTTCCAAAAAGAATGTAGGGGTTCCTGTCTAAGTGTTGTCTCAGAAAAAAATCTAGTTGGAACAACTTACAACTACAGTAGAAAATATTTTCTAGCTTTAAAGTGCATTTACTCTGACTGGTTGGGTCACCAAAGTTTTCCATGTTGACTCCTCATTTCTGAGGGTTAGAGTCCTTTTCGGCTTCTTTTCTTGTACAGGTTGAAATGTGCTAAGAAAAAAGTGTCTGACTGTCTGCAGTCTCCTTCCTGTGGGAATTATTACTTGAGTGTCTGCTGCAATATTTATTTTAGCAGTGACTCATGGAAGCTTCTACATGCTTTGGGTGAAATTTGGTCATGTTTACAACCAAAAAAGCAGTGTAATTGTGCAATTTCCATGGCACTTTGCCTGCAGACCTGAGGGTCAGCAAAGGTGGCTGCTGCGCTTGGGTTTTATCAGATTCACGGCACCTGATCTTCATCTTTGAATTGCCCAGATCTTGATACCTGAAGTTATTCTCCTCACATACATGTGGTTGAAGTGTCTCTGCACCCATGATTTCTTTGATGCATCTTCACAATGACACTTTTGGGACTTAAACTGTATGTACAGAAAAATATGGAACCATTTCATAGAGACTCATAAAGTTTATACGAGTGAGCCTTTTAGCGAGACTAAATACCAAGTACATGGTGAGATCAGTAAAAGAAAGTGTTTATTGCATAGCTTGTGCTTGCTTTCTAGATTTTATTTTCCCAAACTATCACCCCATACTTTGTAGATTTTTTTTTTTAAGCAGCATGCATGAAACTGGGTCCACCTTAGGTACTGAGGATTCTCGATACCCTTACAAGATGAAAAAAATAGTAAATTAATTCATTAAGATAAATATGAATAAAAACACTACTTAGTGTTTCATTTAATTGAATTCAATTTTTTCCTCTATAAAATAATTCCCTTCTTGCAAGTCCAAATCAAGGTTCATGATAGCAATTTTTGTAATAAATGTAGTAATTTTTTGATAATAAGGTGCATGATAATATGACAAATAGAAGGAAAAAAAAGCTGTATGGAAATGTGACTGTATGAGATTTCCTTCCTTTTCAAATTTTTGCAGGTACTATGGAAACCATTTGAAACGTCTTTTTCAGTTTATTAGCTCTAATTATACACCTGCATACTCTAGGTAAGATTTAGAAACTCTGATCTTTTCAGTGCATGCGTTTTGATCATCCCTGCACAGAAATCAATGATGACTAAATGCTAGATTCAGCTGGGACTGTTCTGATGTAGTTTTTAAAGACTTAGTAATACCCAACTCAGGAAATTGATTTCAGCCAATATAGAACTACAAAAAGACTACTAAAATACTAAAAAACCCAGATAAGAATGTTACAAACCATTGCTCCTGCATTTTTTTTATTTGAGCAGCGATTATTTAGGTTATGCATCTGTCCAATTGTATGGTTGAGTTGTCGTTCAACGTTCTAAAATATTCTTGTATATGTATTCTTAGTGTTACATCAATCTAAGCAGTAAATGTTGCTTTTTTAGAAAAAAAATAAAAATTAATGATGGAGTAACTTGATAGATTCTAAGAGGTGTTTGATATTAATAATAAAATTAAAATTGTATAAGAAAATATTATATTAATGTTCAAATTTTGTGTTATGTTATTACACCTAAATAGCTTTAAATATTAAGGGTATTCTAGTTAAAAACAAGGAGTAGAGCTTGCTAGAGAATAGTGCTTTGGTTTACTAACAGTTTTCAAGTTCCAGATTTGTTTTATTCTGCATTGGCATGAAAACAAAGCCTTTTAAATGCCATTTCAAACTGGAAGTGTGTCAAAATTTTTGCTTCATGTTAAAAAAGGTTAGTCTTTTGATGCCTCTCTCTCAGCCTTTCTTTCCTGAGTGTTCTCAATCAAAACCTTTACACTGAAAATATTGCATATGTTTCTCGACAGTTTCTGAAAAGTGTTTTGACTTCAACTAGTCATCCTGCTCAAATACAATTGTTCATAAATAGCCAAAACCATGAAGCTGGGTGTCCTGGAGATTTGTGGTACCTTGCCTCTAAACTCCCAGTAATGCACCCCACCATACTGCATGGAACATTCTTACAGAGACAGAACTGGTAAAAACCAATTTTTTCTCCTGTATGTACCTGTCCAAGTGACTGGCTAATTTGCTGCTACCAGAAGAAATGGATAATCACAAGGTTCTCACAATTTCTATTTCCAAGAACAACAAACTGAATCTCTCTCTTCAACAAACTTTAGTGGGGTGGAGCAATGGGACAAGGACTTATATTTGAGTTTGGCGGGGGGTTCAATAGTTGGTAAAGACTGCTGAGAATTTATTTATTTTTTATAAAGTCACCCATAATAAAATTAAAAATAAAAAGTTGCGAAGAATATTCTTATTTCATCATAACTAAATCCATTACTATATCTTAGTATCATATAATTAAAAAAAGAAATTCACTTTTAAAATTCAATTTATGCTCAAGTATTATCATACTATTGGAAGAGTACTCAAAAAAATAATGACTTCTAGATTTTGCTTGGCAGTAGGTAGGTGCAATAAGCATCAATCACAGTAAAGTTTTGAGAATGGTATTTGTATTTCTCTACAGCTCATGTACAAACATTGATAACTCTTTGTATTTTAAGGACAAGATTTGTCTCCCTGAAGAAAGCAGATAAGTGCTATGAGCACAGACAGGTATATATAGACCAATATACCAGATCTTATGTGACAGATTTTCTGGTGAGTGGCTGATAGGTATCTTTAAACACCAGGCAATTGATGATATCAGAATTATGACTTATTGCCTCCATCAAATCTTTGCCACAGTGTTTGACATAAGCTGCACATATATATTGCCTAAATTATGTAAAACCACAAAAGTCTCCCTGACTGTATTAAAATTATAACTATGGCAGATCAACATTTCTGTAATGCACTTTTTATTGCTTTACCTAGCCATAAAAGCCACTCTTGATGTAGAAAAATTTCTATCCTCAGCAAAATTACTTTTCAGAACTGAAATGGGAAAAAAGTAAAAAAGAAAAAAAAAAAAAAAAAAGGAAAAAAACCCACAAAAACAAAAAACTCACAATGACCATGGCAAAATAAGCCAGAATCATGGTCAGGACAGTGGGAAAAATTTTTTTCACCATAAGTACTCAAACAAGGTAAGCAGCCCAAAAGAGCACTGTGTTGGCTTTTGTGCCATCAGTAAAATGTTTATCAGACAAGAGTCACAAGTCCTTCTGTCCAGACCTGGAAGGAGAAGAGTAAGACACTCTGAGGTGATTTGGAACAAGAAAGTCTTTAGTCTTATTTCAAAGAGCATCTATAATTATTTTATGAAAGAAAATAATAAAATAGCTCTGAAAGATTAAGGGAATTTTGTGGTGAATGTCTACATATTACAGAAAAGGTTGATAAATAGTCAAGCAAGAATATTAATACACAGTAGGGCCCTATAAACCATGCTTTTGTCTATTCTGATAGAAGAACCTATTCCCCCTAGTTCTGGACTCACTCATGAAATAATTTCAAAAATAGGTTTGTAGAATATAAAGAAACATTTTCACCGAGTTCTATATATATGTAAACACAGTCATGTCACTGGTAGTATTTGAAATAGCAACCCGTATGCTCTCCAACTAAACACAGACAACTCTCAGATGTAGCCCCTAAACATGGTGATCATATCCAGACTGTCACATCCAGAGGTCTGTGTTTCAGCTATATTTAGCACAGCAATATTCCTGCAAGCTTTATATACAGGAATATATTGCTTGCAATTGCATGCAACACAGTGGCAAACTAACACTTCATACAGACATTTTGCTTTATTGGGCCAGAGGATGGAACAACAACTTTCAATATAAATGGAGAAGAATTGTGCACAGCTTAGATACAGCCCAGAAACAAGCAAATCACAGACTGCTTCTTCACTTCAGCCTCCCATGTGTTCATTTTCAGCAGACCTGTGAGGCACTGCAAGCTGACAGGTGAAATCATTTGCCTCATAGATCATGAACGGAGCTACAGGAAGATGAATTGCATGCAAAAGAGCAGAAAAAAATCAACAATACATGACATACTGAAGCAATGAAAATCCTGCAGTAAATTAGGGAACTCACTAAGGAAAAAAATTAAAAATACAGCAGCTGCACTTCAGACTATAACAGAAGGAGATGTGATAAACTAAGCTTAGATGAACATTAAGTACATTGAAGCTGTGATATATGGATTATAATAGAGGATGACTGCTAATTCCAGAAGGCTAGTGATTCCTGAAGATATTCCTTTTAAAGTGTTCTTATTCTAGCCTGTTGTGCTAACAAGTTATTTTGTTAGCTGCTGGACATACACTGAGATACCTTTGCCAGTGTCCATCTCCTGTACAGGAGTGGAAGAGATGGTGGAAATACTGTTTTGATCTGAAACACTAACAGAACTTTTAAGATTAAAATCCTAAAACATGATTCAGCAAAACATCTCTATTTTCTGTTTGGTCACTTGCAATACCCATTTTCCATCAACTGATATGTTTAATTGTAGTTGTACCTTGAGGATAGTTTAGTTTAGTTTCTGTCAGAATAAAGCATTGACTATAGCAATAATTCAGACAATCCAATTTTTGCTGGACTGAGGTGTAAGAGAGCACATTGGAGCTGTATTTAAGAATGGCTAAAGACAGAGAATGACATTCCTCAGTTAGGCACTCTCTGGCAAAACATACTGCTACTGCTTCTACATGAGCTGCTCCTGCAGTGGTGCTGAAGTCCACTCTTCACAAGGTGACTGTAAGAGCATCCATTGTTCTTTTTCAACACACCATCTACATGTGGGCTGGAGCAGTTTCATCTGCATGTCAACACTTTCATTGAAAAATTTTATCTCAGAAAACTGAAAGATTAGGTCACTGTGGAAAAAAAACCTGGAGAAGCTAGTATTCTCTTTCTGTATGAATCAAATGTACCACTGTATGATGGTACATTTCTATTGGAGGTGGTGGAAGTAGAAGTTCTTTTAAAGTCACAATAAATGTTGCCCCCATCGTTCCAGATCTTCCTTGCAAGAAGCAAGCAATCAGGCAATGACCCAAACATAGGCTGGTCATAAGTCTGAGGACTATGAGCAGAAGCACTGGTTGAAATCCTGAAGGCTCTTACATTGGCATAGTTTTGTGAGAAGGACTAACGCCTTGCAAAATGTGTGTCCTTTCACCAAGCTGGGCATCACCCCAGCTCAGAGAGAAGAGTAAGGCAACTCACACTGAAAGGGAGGAGGGCAGCCTTGCAGGGGAGCAAGCATAGGCTGGAGAAACTGCCCTGAAGAGGATAGAAGGACACAGGACACCTTCTGCACCACCATGGGGTGATGCCCCACAACCATGGGGCAGCGGCCAGGCTGCTGGAGCAGCTCTGATGAGAAGGCTCTGGGGTGCTAGAGGGAACCAGCAAGGTGCACCCTCAGCCCCTTGAACCCCTTCCCTTCACAGTTAAAACCCCTTTCAGGCCAGAGCCCCCTGTGCCAGCCAGAGCTGTAGCTGCCCCTGTGTACTGCCTACCATCACAGTAATATCCTGATGTCACTGGGGGCTGGACAGCATAAATGTTATGAAAACAAACAAGATTTCACCTAGAGTGACAGAGTCCTCTTTCATCTGTCCTTTGTTAATGCAAATGACCTGTAATACCTCTAACACCCTTTCAAACTAAAATTTTGGTTAAAAAAGTCTAGCTAAAGCAGTCAAGCAAAAATAGTATTGGAGGCATACGCTGTTCTACATGAAAGAATAATAAGCTACTATTATTCTTATATTAACCCAACACAGGTATGAAAAGAGAGTGGAAAAGAAGATGCTCAGTTTGACTCCTTCATTAACATCACTTTAACCAAGAGGTTAAGTCTTTGAGTTTAATAGGAGTTATCTCCTATGTGCTGTACCACTTCTACATCTGTTAATCTGGAATGTCTCTGGGAAAGTTAACAGAAACACACCTTTGTGAGAGTCAATCTGTGCCAGGTCTGAACTGAGATATCTTTTTCCTTCAAACTCTCATTGCAATTACATTCAGTGTAAGCATATCTGTTTTAAATTGTAATAGTGGAAGAAGGTTAGACCCCAATATTTCAGTAATAACTTTTGTACTAGGAGCTTTAACACCTGTTTTTAAATGAAACAAGTGAGGACAAAACCTTTTAATCCAGAAAGTTTAAGAACAGAGATAAAAAGGAGCAGAGCACCCCAGGTGCTTTGCCTTGAAAGCAGTACAATACCTCATTCAGTTGGCTAAAGTGGATGGCTGGTGTCATTATTTTCTGCCTAAAAATCCTCATGAAATCATTTGTCTGTATTATATTTAAATTGGTGAAATACAGTTCTAGAAGTGAAGTAATTCCCAGTGGAGAGTCTGAAAAACTTATAAAATAACTCCATGTTAGGAATATTTTATGACTGAAATAGATCTAAGTCTAAACAAAATCTTTTAGGATATAAAGGTATTGCTTTTTTCAATTTTATTTATTTGTATGCAATAGTAATTAATATCACTATTGTAGCATAACACATGGCATATAGTACAACATATACTGGATGTTTCTATATATTTAAGTACCATACCTACCATATATATGTTGCATATATACATACATGTATTCACTTATAAACATTATGTATACTAAGCAAAAAAATCAGTGTGATTGAATCACCATGATACAGAAAAAACACTGTCTTTAATATCTTTATAAATAAGAAAACTTGTACACATCCATCTCTGTCTTTTCAAACCTTAGCTCCACAATTCTACATCTTTCTCTGGTCCCACAAGGCAGAAATTTTCCCACTGAAAGATTTTTTTTTCCAATTCCTGATGAACATATGAAATAAACAGGATTTTGTTGTTTGAAATAATTAAGAAAGAAGAAAGAATTGCTTTGAAATAATTGAAACTATTAAGAAAGAATTATTAAGAAATAGGTTTTTGAAGTCTTAAGGGCCTGAATTTCTGTGATCTTCATTTATGTAAAAGAGTGAAAAAGGGAAACCTGTGACTTGAAGGCAGTCTTAGTACTAATCAGGGTGCTCAGATGACAGTGGAGAAACTGCAGAGATGTGGAACTCCATTCCATTCTGCTGGTTTTACCATGTGAAGGTTCCCTTATCTTTGATGAATTTTGCTTTATTAAAAAAAACCCCGCCACATCTACTAATTTTTTATTTTTATTTTTAATATCCTTTTCTTGCACAATCTTGGTGTTATTTCACTATGCATGGTAACAGTCAGCATTAATGAGCTGGTTTTACTGTAGACCTCTTTCTTGTGGGAATAAAGAGTTGTTACTTTTACAGGCAGGGCTGGCAAACAAATCTACACTGTCTTCATTGTTGGGATGACTGTACTGCTACTAGAAGAAAACCATTTTATGCCTATATGTAGGTACACATGTGTACACATATATACACACATATATATAAATATAATGACAATGTTTGGGAATAGAGAGAAATTAATAGATCTCTTGTAACTTCATATTCCACTTTGGTTCTGTGCAACATAGCTTTGACTCTATCAAGGATAATCAGCCTCTGTCAGTCTGTCATTAATCTTTACAAATGCTCTACAACTGAGTAACTATTAAGCAATTAAATGCAAACTTCTACTTTTAAATAACAGTAATAGTGTGACAAAAATTTATAAAAATAGGAAATTAGAAGATAAGAATTGCGATAGGTCCTTGTCACATTGCTATGAAGAACCTACAACCACTTAAAATAAAGAATTAATGACAAATTAAAGCCATTTTTCTCTAGATTAAGTTCTTATTTTTCCTCCATTATTAATAACTACAGTCTTTTCCTAAGTAAAATGTTCTTTCTTTTTAAGATCAAAAGCACATATCACTAACTCAGAGAAAATTGAAGACATGGCTCTTAAATTTTTGGTTCATGATGATCTCCCTGCCATCACTCCTGCTCCCCCTTTATTTCAGATGATGCAGTGATCTCAAAATATAGGGGAAACTGAACTCACAGGCTTAGAGAGAGTGTAAGTCGTATGAAGAATGGCTGAGGAACCTGGGGCTGTTTAGCCTGGAGAAAAGGAGGCTCAGGGGAGACCTTATTGCTCTCCACAGCTACCTGAAAGGAGGTTGTAACAAGGAAAGATTTGGCTTCTCCTCCCAGACAACAACAGGATAAGAGAACTAAGTCTTAAAGATGAGCCAGGGAAGGTTTGGGCATAATCTCTTCACTGAAATGGTAGTTGGAACACAGGGCCTAGGGAGGTGGTGGAGTCTCCACTCTTGGAAGTGTTCAAGAAACAACAGGACATGACAATTTGCTCTCTAGTTTAGTTGGCATGGTGGTGTTCAGTCAGAGGTTGAACTTGATGATGTTGGAGGTCTTTTCCAACCTTATGAATTCTGTTTCTAGTCTGTCATGTTGTTTAAGAGCATTTAAATGCCTATCCATTTCTTTCATGGAAAACAGCAGCTCTAAGATGAGACAAAGTAAACTGATACACAATGTTATGGTAATTTGTGAAACCTAAATTACTTCAATGAGCATGATATCAGGCATGCAGAAGTTTTTATCCAAAGTGCTGAAATAATTTCTCTCTGTACTTTGTCCCCATCTTTAAAATAATGCCAGGTCTTACTGAAAATCTAAGACCTTGGGAATTTCTAGTAAATCTGGGGGAGAAAGGTAGTTTTTAAATTTCTAAATAGCTTTGAAGCATGCTGTCTATTATCAGTAATAGAAATAACAGCCATTCACAAACTCTTTACAAGTATTTCAGTTGTCCTAGAACCTACATCTGGGTATAGGAGCAGTTCGTGCTAGGCATTATATAAACATTTTAGATATCCTTTCCCAAGATGTTTACTCCACAAGAGTATGAGTTATAAAGTAGATGTCAGAGGAAAATGAAAAGTGAACTCCTCACTCTCAGGGTTAAAATTTCACTGGTGTAAAAAAATAATTTGAACTCCCCTTCCAAGGTGCTAAAAACTGTGTTTTTATTTGGAAGTTATACTTGGAATGAGAGTTGAGCAAACTGAATGAATCAAATGAACAACAGGGATGAATTACATAGGAGAGTTTAATGTGCCATTTGACCTCAAGAATGAAGGAAAAAAGAAGTTACATCAGACCTCAAGTGCATGGAAGATTTCACAAAAGAAGACAGTAATATGTTTTCCATAGTTACTTGAAGACCTTTTCAGTTCTGTAGGTCTGTTATCCTTTGCAAACTTCATGGCACTCAGATCTTCCCAGTGCTAGTAATACTAAAGGTCAGTCTATCAAATCACACCCATCTACCTTTTAAAAGACTTTGTGAAATGACAGCAAAAATTCTATTCATGCTATATCTTTTGGAGAGTTCAGTTGAGACTATTTGGAATACAGAAGCAGAGGAGACATGTAGTGCCAGTTCAGTGCTTCTCTATCTCAAGCACCACAACGCACAAATTCCATCTGAAAATTATCTTCAATCTAAAGGAAAACTTCAGGAGATTTATCCTGAAGTTATTGCACTGAAAAAATTATTGATAATAAAATCTGACAGTAAAAGTGTAAGATTTAGGAGTGATAACATTTTTTTTTTTAAACGCTGAACTCATTTGTGGCCAGTTTTCCACCTGATACTGGCTTTTGTTTGCAATACCTCTTCAATCTGTCCTTTCTGCTTTGTCTGAGATGACAGAAAACATATGCATTCTTAACCTTTATATATTCCCTGTCTAGACAAGTCAATCTTTTTTATTTCCTGTTGTGCCATAAGGTTTCTGTTACCTCTTTTCCTCCGTGCTCTTTCCATGTTTGTCAAATCAGGGAATCCTACTGGAGAAAGCTCAGGGCTGGTTGAGCATGGACAGCCCTGTGCAAGACCAAAGATTGCCAGTGTAGCAGGACTGGTCTCACTGCTATTGTCACTGTTTTTAAATTTGTGCTGACAGGTTATTGATAAGAAATCTCCTTGGTCATAGCTACAAGTAAATGTAAAGAAACAGGAGGTTGTCTTGAGCAGCTAAATGACTTTTTAAAACTCTGACAAAGGAAATGTCAGAAAGCTGTAGCATCTCATGCTGCTGAAATCTCTGCTGCTTATTAAGTGTTTGAAAATTTCACTGAGTAGCTGGTTTGAACATAATATAAATTAATGAACAGAACTGCCAGAAAATCCCAAAACCTATTTCACTATTAAATGATGTCTTGTAAGAGATGTATTTTTTTAGTCTGGTTTTCACATC
Organism: Cettia cetti; assembly: GCA_013401135.1. Taxonomy (NCBI): domain Eukaryota; kingdom Metazoa; phylum Chordata; class Aves; order Passeriformes; family Sylviidae; genus Cettia; species Cettia cetti. The sequence continues at coordinate 25,169 of VZUI01032903.1, forward strand.
AGAGTCAACATAAACTGATTTTTCTTCTATCAAAATGAAAATAAAATCTGGACAATTAATTTTTCAAATAATAAATCAAGAATGGGTATTTATTATGGTATCATAGAAGACAAAACAAATTTATAGCATTCTCTGAGGCCTGAAGAGAAGTGTCTGTATCTTTGCAATGAAAGACGAAAATATAGAAGAATTCTTGCTTCTAGGTAAAATGATAGCAAAATTAATATAGTATTGAAAGAGATGATGAGAAATGGAAGCAAATTTAATTGTAATTATTAAATGTAAAAAAAAAAAAAAATGAAAAAGCTAATACCATGGAAACTACAGTGGCCTTTAAAAATAGAATTTATGGAAATAGAGTGATCTGTGATTATGATGAGTATTGGAAGAAGCACTTTATGATAATTGGCATTAACATAAGAAAAAAGTAAAGTAGTTTAGAGTTTTAGATTGAAGTAATTTAAATGAAGACACATCTGCTAGCTATTTTAAAATCTTTCAAAATGTTTTCCCTTTCCACTGGGAAATTGTTTAGAATATTGAAAATAGGTTCCTAGTCAAATAGACTTACTTTAAAATTTAGGTAAGTGTGAGTGAGGTTCTGTAGTGACACAGTGTCCTCAGGCAGGTGCAAATGAGAGCTGCTTTATTGCAAAAAACACAAGATTTTTAAGCACTTAGGCCTTTTTCTGTAGTTTTAAATCATAACAAACATAATTCAGCCAACCACCATGCACCATGATATGAACATGAGATGGTTACGTAACTTGATTTTCTACCTCTAGTTCAACTGAGCCACTTTCCCATAGTCCTTTTCTACTTAGCAAAAGTGAGCCATGATTTTACAAGGCCTTCCTTCTTTCAAGTTTTACCTATATGCAACAGGTAAATTCATAAATAAAAATAAAAAAGATAATCCTCACAATTAATGTGAAAATTGATTTCTATGTACTTTATTAGTGATATGTGTTACATACATCTTTCTGGTTTTAATCCCATTTATTCTTGGTTCACAATGATATCTATGCTACTACCCTAGTCAATACTTACTATGATATGTAAATGTGTTTAAATATATTGTGGAACATTAACTTTACACATTTGAACATTTACTTCATTTCTTTCTCCATAAGACAGTGTTAGGTAAGAAAGTTATGTCTCAGAAAATGCATGTGAATAAATCCAACTGATGATGACCTTAAAACAAAATTTTAGTTCTGATACTGTGGCAGAAAAGACTTTTGAAATGAGACAATACTGAGACTTCAGCTGCACTGATTTAAATAACTTAGAGCAGACCTTGGAATACAGTCTCTGCTATCATATCTCCATGACTCATACTTTATAACACCACTTTATGATCCAAACCATTTTCTTCCATTCAAATCAGTAGGTGATCTGGCAGATGACTTTACAGTGACCTGCCTTTATTGTGTATTCATTAGTGAGATCTGCGAAGACTGCAAAGGGAGAAAGGCTACAGAGAAAACTGAAAAAAAGGTGAAAATCTATCCTTTTTCTTCATTACTCATATATAAATTTGCTTCTAAGTGTATATGAGGTCTATAATAAATATTCAGGACTTCCGTGCATTTATATCTGAAAGAGAGACAACAAAGATATGGTGGCAAGATTGGAACATTAGTCTGTACAGCAAACTTAAGAAATATTCCCAGTGAATACAGATCCAATGTGCCTGCTGCACAAAATGCTAGTCCATTCACAGTCGGACAAATGTGACCAAAAAAACCCCAGATGTATCTCTGATTTTGAGATATAAATATTGAAAAAAATATTCAACTAACACTTCAAAATCGCTTTAGAGAAAATACATCAATAACATTTCTTTGATTTTTAATGTTCTTTTTCTAACAGTTATAAATCAATGCAATTTAGAATTTATTGCCATTCAAAACTAGAGCAAAATTTAAAATGTGCTTTTTTCCTCAAAAAAAGATTTAATATTCTTACGTATGTCAGGATAGGTTTGCAGTCTGCCTAGTCAAGGGGACATTTCTTTCTAAACAGGACTTAGTTTATCTTACATTGTACACAGAATTCTAGGACCAGGTTATAAACAAAAAGTCAGAGGCATAACAGAACTCAGCCATGTGAGGAATTTGTTTTCCCTCAAGAAGGCCTTTATAGTCATAATTATTTGATTTATTTTCATGTTTTATAAATTATTTACAATTTAATCATTAACAAAAAAATACATACAATTTTGAACTCAGATTGATATAACAGAGTTAATTAACTGCTCCGTCAATGCAGTACAAATTCAAAACTACAAGAAAAAAAGGTAACATATGTAGTGATTTCCTTGGGTTTCTTCCATTTTTCTTTTTCTGCTAGTGGATTTCCACCATCAAAATAAAAACAGAACTTGCTATAGTGCCTTGTTTTGTTTCAGTTACATAAATACCTTTTTGAATTTCGTTTTTCAAATTCTAGAAATATTGCCTGAACTGATTCAGAGATACTTTTCAAATATTTTTTCCTTCTATTTTTGCATCTCTTTTACCACATTTATTTCACTATATCTCTTTTTCTTTGGGTGGGTTTTTTGATAGAGCAAATGTTATTTAGACAGATGATATGGCTTTCTTTGAAAAAGATATACTTAACACCAGCAGCTTTATGAAAAGTATTCCAAGCTCTGATAATAGGCTTAAATATCTTTAGGACAAGGTAAAGATACCCCAGACATTTTGAAGTCATACAGCACTATAAGCAGAGCAATATGGAATTAATTTACCCTGCTCCATGTCAGGTATATTAACTCACAGTGCACTCCATACCCCTGTGGGGAGAATGTTTACCAGCCCAGGAGCCAGCTGCTTCCCGAGGAAATTGCATTGTTATCTGCAAAGTTCAATCTTTTTTTTTTTTTTTTTCTTAGTTTAATTCAAGTATGTACACTTTAATTCAACTGTCCAAAGTGAAGGTAAAGCTGGATATTAGGAGAGGTTTGACTATTAGAAGAGAATGGTTCTGAAGAGTGCTTTCAGTAGAAAGGTAAGAAAACTAAATGATTATGTGGCTCTGTGGTATGGCTGCCTAAGCCAGAAAAAGTTTCAGCCTGATAGCCCAGTGAGTAGCATCTGTATTATGTTCCCAATCATTTATTCAGCCTCACAGAGTAGCACAATTTACAAAACCAATATCATAGCTACACCTAAATTGTTGTTTCACCATAGCTCTGAGTATCTTGAAAAGCATATATATATATATATATATATATATATATGTCTGTGTGAATGTGTAACAAAACTACAAAAATTATAGATTTTTCCATATGTACCCAATTCACAAATCACTTTTAAAAGTGATATTATTACTAGTTAACTAAGGAAAGTTGCATTTCACACATGCATTTTCAACCATATGTGTAGTACAACTGTCAACATCAGTTCCCTCAACTGAGTCAGCTGGGTAAACAGCAGGCTATAGGGGGAAGAGCACTTTTTACAAGGGCCTGTATTGATGGGGCAAGGGGTAACAGTAAGGATAGGTTTATGTTAGGTATTCTAAGCAAGAAATTCTTTACTGTCAGGGTGGTGAGGCACTGCAACAAGTGCCCAGAGAAGTTGTGCATGCCCCATGCCTGGACTTGTTCTAGCCCAGGATGTGGTTTTGAGCAACCTGGTCTAGTGCAAATAGTCATGGGGGCTGGAAAGGGATGATCTTTAAGGTCCCTTCTAGTGCAAGTCATGCTATGATCTTATGACTTTTTGAGGTCCATATTTTTTTTCATTATTTTGAAATACTGTTGTTCTTCCTTCCCAAAAGTTGAAAACAAATATTTAGAGACAACAGTCTGTATTGTATTTATTGTTCTTGTTTATTAAGTGAATTTATCATCAGGAAATTATTTTGATGTACAACCATCTATATATTTGACTTCAAAGCCTCAAATTTTGACTGTTTGAGCTGTCCTATCTGCTGATATCACATCATCTTTATAAATGCAGACAAACAGAAATGCTGTTCATTCTCCTCATAGTGGGATTATATTTTAGCTGAAATTCTCAGAAAGATTTTTTCAACTGCTTAAGGACAGATTTTCCAATGGTGTGTTTTCATTTGTTTTCCAAAACACAAAGGCTGCTTGGAACTAGGAAGTGTATGTTGTAAATGATGTCAAAGTTTTGGAATTCAGGATTAGTCTTTATCAGAATGTGAGACCTCTCAAAACATCTAGAAGAAACTGCACCCACCTTATATTTCAGTATTCTCAGATCCACCTGGAATAAATGAGATTTAAATAGCCATCATAACCCTTCTCAAGTCTTATCATTGCCCTGGCTGCAATCGAAGCTGAGACTCAAATATCAATAAACAGCTGAAAACTCTACACCCACCTATATAGAATAGGCATCTGGCAGGATCTAATAATGAATTATGCGTATCTGTCCCAAACTTTTTAATCCTACACCAAAACAGTACCCTGTCACTGCAGTCTTTCCAGAAACTCCTTAGGCTCTATCTCCTTCTGTATAGCTCTTACCGTGGCTCCCAGAGATTTACAAAATGGAGCAGTTAAAACAATTTTTCCACCCATTAATCAAGATATCTGGGGGTAAAGTGAATAGCCTCACTTTTTTGTTATTAAAGAAGTAATTTTCTTTTTTTTATCATTTTAATATATGTCCTTTTTTTTTTTTTTTTTTTTTTTTTGTAGAACATATCAGTATAACAATCACTCAATTTTTAGGCAAGAAATAATTAATACAGTTTCAAGCAATATTACATGCAAGTCTCTTGAGATGCAGGACTAAGCATGTTATACAGAGTGTACTCTCGGCTTTGTAGAACAGTTGTTTAGATCAAATTTGGGTTTTTTTCCCCCAGCTTTTAAGTCAGTTTCAGTGACATTCTTGTCAGTGATACTTGCCTAGTAAAGATGAGGGATGTGGCCATAAGCTATCCTGAGTGCTTTCACTCAATTGCTGATAGTGTTTGGACAAAGTCATGAGAAATCTGCTGAAACAGCATAATTTGAAAAAAATCCATGGGATAAAACACGTGATCAAGTATTACAAATGACTTTTTTGAGTTCTTTTTGGTGTGTATAAAAAAAAATTGAGTTCAGCTCAAAAATAATAACAACATTCAAAAATCTGACAAATAGTTGTTACATCAGTGAGAAGAAGTCCTATAAGTTTTTTTCTAAACAGTAATATCAGGTTTCTTTTCAAATAGAATAAAAAATACAAAAGCTTTTCTACAAAATTTGATGGAAATTTTTTCATGCAGGTATGTGTGTGTGTGAATGTGTATGCATGTATTTTAGATGATAAAAGCTAACCTGATAAAACTGTCGTTAACAAAATGAAAAGATTTTGATTTAAAATATCATGTTAATCAGCATCTTTGTCTTCCTAGCTTGTCTTTTTTAATTTTAATTTATCTTATCTCATTATGGTTCTTCTAACAAGTGACACACTAAACTAACAAAAAACAAACTGATAAAAAGGAAGAGCTCTGATGAAATCTATGCTAGCAAAAAGGAACAGGGTAATAAATTCTTAATATGTAATAGCACAAGGTCAGTTTGCAGGTACATTGCTTTTTCTGGCTCCTTGTGCTCTGTATAGATCCTTGCAGTAATAACAATTATATGATAATAATGGTCATTTCTTACATATCTTCAATATCTAACTGTGAAAAGAATAGCAAATGCCACAGAGACGCAGAATGAAAATTGTGGGCCAGATACCTCTATAAAAGCTGAAAGAAGGACTACATGAGCTGGGACACAAAATTACCATTGCAAATGGTATCCGATTGGCAACTGTGTCCTTCATTTCCTCAAGCACTGGAAATGCAAACATCCAGGACACTTGCTTTAGCATCTCCTGTTCTTTGTGTTCTTTCTTCATAATTAAGTTTTCCCAACTGTTTCTTTCTCTGTGAGAATAATACACACAGTATTTTTTGTCTTTCAAGCCTGTCACAACCCTAATGGAAAGATTTCCAACCTGCGCTGCTCCCATATAATCTGTTGGCTCTAATTCCCATGCAATAAAGGATCAGCTATGTCCAGCAGATGTGTCCCATGGGTGAAAAAAAATGCTAGCAAAAAAAGTATGCTGAAAAATCAAGAAACAAATGCTTTGCAATCAGCTATGTTCTGAGATTTGGGCAGAGGAATTTGGAATGGTATTTTCCTTCGATGGTAGAGTTTAAGTAATTGGGGTTTTACCTATTCTTTATGATTTCCAGGATGTGACAGCTTTCTTACACTATTGATGAGCTCCAATCCAATGTTTTCACCCCAGTTTCTGACCTTTTATGTCCTATATATGTTGAACTTTGTGAAAGGATAGTTCATTTTGATGTTTACGTTGGAAGGGATTATTCATTCAATGTCTCCTTGAGAATTGATCTTGTCTGCAAAGATGATTTATGAGGGATGATGAAGATCAGAGCAGGACAGAAATAGAGAGCCTGGTTTGGCAACATCACATTAAAAGATATATTTCCTAATATTATTTACAGCCCCATCCTATCATATTGCCAAGTAGTGCCTTAAGTGAGGTCCTGAAGCTGTCAATGTTTCTCTAGGGCAGCAGAGTCCAGATAGCAGAAGTTCTGACAGTAATGAAGAAAATGCTCACTTGTATGTCAGGAGAATGCACTGTTGCCTTCCTGTTTTCTCTTTCCAGGGCCAATGAAATGTAGGTCATATTTCTTACCCATCTTAGTGTTACCAGTAAATACATGGATGAGCTTGCTGTGACTGAAATATCAGAGACATATGGACTTAGACTCTTGGTAAGTCCATTGGTAACGGAAACTTTTGAGAAGCAGCCTTGCTCATCAGCAAATTTTCAGCACATGGCCTTTCTTACTTTCTTGAGGAAGCTCTTTCTTGAAGAGATAGAGTATTATGCTTAAATCCCGCAGTAATCATCCTATCTTGGTTAGGATGCCACATGGAGGACAGCTAATCTCAAAAGTGGCTGATAGGCTGAACCTAATTAGAATTTTGGCAGTAAGGCTCATTGTATTAAGAGTAAAATAGACAGCACTACATGGCAAATTGTTTCTCAGCTAAAATATTTAACAAGCTAAACAGCTATGAGGAGCGTTGGTCAGAGTTGTTATTAAAATATAGTATTTTTAATCTTACAGTACTATTTCAGAAATTCAATTTTCACAGAGATATTCTCTGCAAATTCTCTGATAAAAAACTGCATTACTGGTCCAAAATCTCAGAGCAATTATAAAAAAGAATTTTATTTCTGATTTATGAAGTATTCTCTCATTTGTAACTAATCAACCTCGCTAGTTACTTGAAGGCCCTTAGGCACAAATCCACTAAGGAGAGACAATCTTAAAACAAACCTAATTATACTGTATTTAAAGTTGAAATATGGTTTTCTAAGAAGACCACAGTTGTATTACCACCCTTTCTGCTCATCTTCATTTGGGCTCCAACGACACCATTCCAGCAACAGATCAGTAGGCATCAAAAACCTGGAACTAATGAGACACATCTCCTGAGGAAACTGTCAATAGTTGTGCAAAGCTTGGATTTCTCATCACAAGTGCAGACTGGTAGCAATGACTTCACAGACTTATATTAACAAAAGGAAAGTTCAATCATTGCTTGTATTGTCAGAATACTTGACAGCTGACAGCTCAAAAAACTCTATCCCAGGTGCATTGTAGGTTATTATTTAGATGTTATGATGTCTATTTTTTTAAGAAAACATTTAAAACAGCACTGGAATTTTTAGGAAGATGCAAAATTAATTTATTTACTAAAGACTTTATTTTACTCAGAATAACCTGCTTTCTTCTTTGACATCTCTAAGGATTTCTCAGATACTACCCTTTTCTTCTTGTAAATCCCAGATTACTGATATTTCTGAGAATTTTCTCAAAGTGCTTTGAGTTCTGTCCAGTAACATATCTCTGAATTAGATTGTAAGAAACATTGACGATATCTTGACGTTATTGTAGAGCCACAGCGGCATAAATGCAAAAAGATTTCAAGTCTGAAGAATGATTTTCAGAGTATGAGTCCCAAATGATAAAGAGAAGTCTATATAAAGCATTCACCAAATTTTAATAAAATATATTCAACTGACTTAATGAGAATAGATAACAAAAATACAAACTTTCCAGGATATAATTCACAATAACCTCTTTCTTCAGGAGACATCATTTTATGAAAAGCGATATATAAGCTGGAAAATGAAGTAAGGAACAAAACTTGAGCACTGAAATATTGATTATTCAGCTATATCAGTGAGATCTAAGGTAGAAATTTCTGTAACACAATTTTGGGATATTTCAGCATATGGTCCTATGTAGGGATCAAAGTAAATTAGCATTTGTTTTTTAAAGGCTGGTGACTTGCAATGTGACTCAGACCAGATATACAGAAATTTATTTGAGCTAACAAAATTTTAGAGTCTGAATAATTTTTAGTGTTTTGAAAATATTTCAATCAGAAAAATATAACATTATTATTTACACAGAACATCATAGACATAAAGTCAAAAGGAAAAACATTCTGGGTTAATTTATAGAGTTTCCTGTAGAGTGATGTTTCTCATTTTAAAACTCTCACCTTGCATAAAATGGTATTCAAGCTGGATATTTTCAAGTTTTTTATATAATCTGAAGAATGGAATTTAAAAAATCTTTATTGCTATATACCTGAATTTGAAGCTGCAGTACATCTGAAATTAAGTCTTTGTTTAAAAATATGGGATGAGCAGGATCAAGGAATTTTTCACTGGAAAAGTGGGTAAGAATTGGAATGGATTCCCCATAGACATCATGGCCTCAAGCCTGTCAGTGTTCAAGAAGTGTTTTGACAACAATCTAAGATATATGGTTTAACTTTTAGGTTAAACCATAGATTTAGGTTTGCTCTGTATGGAGTCTAAAACAAGGACTGAACAATTTTTATGGGATCCTTCCAGCTCTGGGTTGTGAGAGACTGAAATGTTATGGCTATCAGTTTAAAAATAGTTATGAAGGACTTTTTGTCCATTATGGCAAAATTGTACAAAGAACCTGTGAACACTGAAGCCTGCCCCCTCTGAGTATGTCTCCTGACTGGAGCTTCAGACTGTGAGTTAAACCACAGAAGGGAACTCTGTGGCTTATTGTGACACAACTGTCCCACTATCTCAGGTCCAGGAAGTAAACATGTCTAAGGGAGAAGAATGTCTCTACACAAAAAGCCAAACTCAGCAGCTGTACTGAAAATCAGCTCTGGCTGTGTTTGGGATAGGGGAGGCTGTGGCTCACAGGCTCATCTGCTGAAAACAGATTTGCACACACTTCCCCTCAGCCAAGAGGGGAGGAGGAGGAGAGTTTTGGATGTGTGGCAAAACCTCTGGTCCCCTCCAGAGGGGACAAATGCCTCCTCTGTTACACAAGCTGGCTCAGGTGTAAACCCCCCAACCCCAGGAAGGCCACATCCATGGGGCATTCACATGAGGGACAGCTGAGGAGGTAGGTGTCATAAACTATCAAAAACACCTGATGTGGGGATTAGGGTTAGGGCTAAGGTGTTTTTGAAGTAAAAAAAAAAAAAAAAAAAAAAAAAAAAAAGAATATGAAAAAAAAAAAAAGAATATGAGAAAGCCAAAAATAATAAATATCCTTGATTAGCAGTAAATGTATAAGATGTATAAGTATCTGATTTCTTTTGACTTTATGAATAGACTTCTGAATACAGTCAAATCAATTCATTTGTTTATTCAATATTTCAGTTTTCATATCCTGATTCTTAGAATACTGACAGATTAAGCCAACACAAAGTTCCCCAGACATTTTGGTTTTAGAGATAGTCACAAATACAGTCTTAAACTTGCTTGCTTTTTGTGCTTTATTACTTCTGTTTTCATCATCATTGGAATCAGTTGGTTAAAACTGAGTTTTTTCAAAGGATGTGTAAGATTTCTTTCCAGATCTCAAACTAGTTTTATTGTTCTGTTGTGTTTCATTCTTAGTTTGTTAATTAATAGCGACCTTGAAACTCTGGAAACTGATACCTGGGTGTATGAAATTTCCAGCTTTTAGGTGCCTCATTCAGGGGCTAGCGAAGTCTTGGCACTGCAGGCAGAAAATGACCCAGTTTGGACTAACTTTGCTCTTCTTTCAAAAATGTTCCTTCAGCAATTTCAATACCATGAAACTTTTATCAAATAATAAAGGCTTGTTCAGTCCTTTTTATTTTGCAAAGTTTTGAAACTCTCTACCCATAGAAGAACATAACATTAATAATCTGCTGCTTAAGCAGTATTCAATTGTTCATCTTTATTAGCAGTATAATTAGTTATATTAATTAGTTATACTAACGCTACTGCTAATTATCTCCTAATCAAAGCCTTCCTAACAAATAGTTGATTCTGTAAGGAAACTACTGTCTAAACAGAAAGAAAAAATAGAAGGCAGGCAGTGCTTTACTCCCAAATCCTTTACTCATAAAACTGAAAGACAGCAAGCTTATCTGCTGTACAGTGCTCCTACTAAAAAATTCTTGCAGAATTAGTATTGGCCTATGTAATATATATCTCACTGTCCTAAACTGTTAGCTTTGCCCTCCACTTTAGTCATGTATTCTGCAGTTTAACAATGCCCAGTCCACTCAAATTTTCCCACCAGGGCAACCAACAATGATGATATATATAGTAATTTTATTATTATTTTATAAATTCTCTGCTTTTTCATGTTATTTTTAAATTCATAACACACAATAGTTTGCACAGCAATTTTTTAATACCTGTTTGATTCACACTGTCAAATAGCTTCCATTTTTCTTATAAGAAGTTTCTATTAGCTTCTCTACAATTTGACACATTCAGCTTCATACATGAGATTCAAACTATCCTACAGAATTAAGAAGAAAGAAAAAGCAAAAATACTTATTTATTTACTGACTTTGAATATATACATTTCTTCCCCTACATTTTAGATATTTCACTTGCAACCCACACTGAGAATAAGTGCTGGTGTCCGTTGGGTATAATATTAGTTTTGTCATGCAGAGAGACCTATTTATCCAAAAGCTTAAAACTGACTTTTTTTTATTATTTTAGCAATATTGGGATTTATGACCCACATTTAAGAAGTTTGATTGCACTGCTTTATATTACCTAAATATCCATATCCTCCTTCCGTATTCTGTGGTTTAGTAATTTGCTGCTTGGAACAACCAATATAGACATTCAATGAAAAAAATGTGCATGCTACTAGCAACAAGTTTAAAATTACCAGGAACAGACAACCTTATAATATTGTTAAAGCAATATAAAATTGTTTTTTCCTTGGGATTGGGGGTTGATTTTGATAGGTTGGTTTGTTTGTTGGTTGGCTGGTTGGCTAGTTGGTTAGTTGATTGGTTGGTTGGCTTGATGGGTTTTTTAAAAAAAAAGTTTGAATGGTCCCATTGGATAATATTTGATTTGTAAAGTGAGTTTGTTAAAATTCTGTCTATCTTCACAGAGCCAGAAAGAAATCAAACTATAAGACTTCATTTTGCATCACAAGGATTCCTCTAAACCAGTTGGTGCAGTTTTGAGATGGGTGAGTTTTCTTTTCCATCTGAATTTTTGTTTGGATTCAAATTGATGTTCAGGCAAATCCATCAAATTATGATTTGGGGAAAAAAATAGGGAAAAAGAATTATCTTAAACAGTCTCAGATGTGATGAAACATTTCAGATTTTAATAGATTTGAGAATTTAGTGTGAGTAGATTTTTGTTAGCTTTCAAAAAAATCTAGCGGGTTTTTGAAATGGAATTAATGCATTTTTCATGCTCAATTTCAGAGGAACAGATATATTAAAACACATAAAAATGGTTTTCTGAAGTTCATCTTGATAGAAAAGTAATACTATGAAATTAGGCTGCAACTACTACTAATCTTATTAGAAAAAGAATTAAGTTGAATGCATAATTAGATATCCTAGAGAGAAACAAGCTGCTTAGCACAAAGAGATAGTGAGAAGCAAGTCAATTACTATTTTTGTTAGAATATTGCAGAATAGAAAACTAATATAAACAGAAAGATACAGATCATTTTGATCACTTAAAACAGTTAATAAAAAGGAAAAAGGTATTCTTCCGCAAAATGAGACACTAAGAAGAGATCACAGAGGAATGACTTTTATCTAGGTGGGTTTCCTAGAAGAATCAGAAGAAAAAAGAAAAAAATTAGAGTTGTTCTGAACACCTACTATCAGCTCCCTTTTAAGAGGAAATGATTGGAAATACAATAAAAAAAAATCATCTTGTCATATTTTTCTGCCAATGACTTGCCAGATTGACAAGAGCATTGTTGTTCAGAAATCTGAATTTCAAAGAGGGAGTGACTGACAATATGAGAGAGAGAGGGGAAACCATATCCTGGATGGAAAACAGATTTATAGGACAGTTCAGCCAGAGAACATTTTTCCAGGAGTGGAAGGGAGAAAGGAAAACAGAAGCAAAGGGGGGAAAGGCAAAACAAGAAATCATATCCTGTGGAAATACAACATAAAGCAGGCTTTGAAATTTCCAGAAAATATGGGGATAAATTTTAGTACTGGGAAGGAGTCCTTACCTTAGGAACACTGCTTCAAAACAAATCTTTTCTTCATTAAAGACTTTATTTTCTTTCATTCAAAAAAAAGTCTTTTATGTATCTTTTTAAAATGAACCCACAGTAAGGGCAAAAAATTAATCACACTTATTATTTTCTTTAAGTTATAATACAATGAAAATGCATAATCCATCACACAAAAAATTCTTTTTAAAACAAGGTTTTTACTGCCAGCTTTCATGTCACCTAAAATGTGGCAATGTTAGTCCACAGAAATGCTACTTTTGCAAGAAGTGACCTCATCTTTGTTCTGTCTTTAGGAGAAGTGGTGTAACTATGTTAACTCAATGTATAATTTAGACAGAGGAATCTCAGTACAGATATGATATAAGAAAGATTAAAAAAATGTATATTTTATAAGAATTATTCTGAAGACATGAATACTGAAATAATTAAAAAATATATTTGGATGCTTTTATCAGATACAGTTAGAGAAATTTTTAGTGGAAAACTGACACCAAAAAGGTTTGTATTTGCTTTGGCACCTTTGAATCCTCACATCTCTTCCATTTGTTTTACAGCTCAGACAAAGGAAACTTCAGAAATCTTTTATGATACATCTGCATATCTAGGATTTCAGAAGTACATTCAATCTAATGAAGGGATCAGAAAGAATGGGTGGATGCACCACTTTATTAATGAAGAAAAAACTGGATGAAATAAAATGGAAACTATCTTTGAACATGTGTATCCAGAGACCCTTTGAAAAGAGAGGCAGTTGCAAGAGCAGTGATGCCAGGGGGAGAAGGAAGGTAAAATTCATTTATTGACCTTAGTAGTTTTCCTGAGAAATTCAACAGACATTTAAATTAATATAGATGGATGGTCCTCCAGAAACACAAGGGAGCTCTGCAGTTCTGTGTTTCATCACAGTGTGCCAAATCAATACATTCTGTTAGAAATAAAAAATACAATAAGAAATAATTATTCTCTGGTGAACTTGGAAGAATTTACAGAACATTTTGTAGAACAGAAAATTGATGTATAGCAGAATGAGGCAATATCCCTTCTAAAGAATAAGAAAGTCTTGGACCCATCAATTTTTCTTGCGTTATTAACTTCTAGTTATGTGTAAATAAAACTTCCAGAAGATAAATAAAGCTAACTCAGTACAGCATCCTCCCTATTGTGATATGATCTTGCCCAAACTCGCTCATACTGCAAGCTAGGCAGAAATTTTTCTACAGAGCCATGCTGCAGCTCATAGACACCCAAAGAACATTTCCAATTATTTTTCCTGATCAAATAGAGCTTACGAAACACAGAATAAATGTACAAAATTTAGGAGATATCAAAACCTGGTCTGAAAAGAAAAGGTGACAAACACAGATAAAAAACTGGTTTCATTTGATGACTCTCCTCCTTTGCTTAAATTGAATCAATCCGACATTAAGCTTTAAATATCTGAGTTGTATGAAAATTTCTTCTTTAAATTTTCATTAAAAACTAATGAGCCTCGGCATTTTCATAGTTAAAACTATATTATCTGAAACTTTGTTAGTACTATTACATAGCTCTAGTTATTTTGTTCAACCATGTGTGATCTTCTACTATGCAATTTATTGAGGAGCGAAACAAAATTTAGGCTAACCTTCTTTTTCAGAAGTGAATAATACAGACTTTGTTAATTCCAAAGGTAATCCATGTATTTAGCCTTTTTCCAGTCACTGAATTTGTCGTAAAGCAGTACTGTCCATGCATGAGAAACATGTCTATTTACTGTGGGAATGGTTCTCTAAGGTTGTTAAAAATGTAATGCAAAATTGAAGACATTCAAAATATTACCAAAAAAATACATTTTGGAAATATGGTAAAGAAAATATTTGTATAGATTATTACAAAAACTTCTAGGCTTAGCATCAGAGACTCAATGAGCATTATTGAAAATGTAGTAAAAAATTCAACTCTTTAATAAACATTTATTCATAGAAAAATGTTCAGTAATACAAAAATTAAGTGTAGAAAAAAATTGTCACTAGTTATGACCACGAAACAATTTTGAACAGAAGCTCTGCTTTCCAGTTTCAAATATGGAAATTGGCCTGAAGCAGGATCACTAATATATTTGTAAATTTACTGTTGTGGAGAACCTGGCTTGTAGTTCTCATTCCGATAACTCTTTGTAGAACTGTGGTAAAATATCAGTAAGATAATCTCAGGGGTTTTTTTTTGTTTTTGTTTTTTTTAGTAACCTTTGTGGTGACTACCATCCCCAAAATATCAAAATAGAGCAAAATGTCAATTTGGAAAAAAACACCACAGCATATCCCACACAAATGACAAGGTTGCTCTCTATACTATTAAAACGTCATGCATGATCTCTGGGAATGATTAAAAATAAGCATTTTTATATTTGTAGTCCACGTGTCATGTGACTAAGACTGGTCAGACTGCTGCAAAAAGCTTAGGCACTGCACCTTGTAGAATGTGTACAGTGTAAATTTATAACTGCAGCTCAATTGACTTTCTACCCAATTTGATTTACTACTTCCATTTTGTTTACTGTGCCACTGTACAACAATTACTCTGATTAAGGATTCTCGTGGAGTGTGTTTAAGGGCAAAACATAAATAGAAGTAGAAGAATCAGACCTCCAAAGTCCCTCTTTCTTCATTAACGGTACTCTTAATCAAGTTGACCTTCTATATTTATTGCATACATCCAAAAGAAAGATTCCTTAGGTTACTAGAAAGTTTAGTCATTTGGGACCTTGCTGCTGTAGTTAGCAACAAGAACTTCTTCATGTTCTGAAAAAATCTACAGAAGGACAAGATCTCAGTCCATAAGTGTCATGATCAAAAGGGATGCAATGAATCTCAGTTTTAAATAAATGAGAAAGAATCCCTCTTACTCCCCAAAATGATGAACTATTGCCTACATAATTTGAAATCAAGTTTGTTTGTTTCTCTGTCTTCCTTTTCTGGTTTTATGCTTCAATATTGCTGTAATAATTCCAGTTTTATAAACATAAAATAACACTTAAAAATTTAATAAAGTATGTTGCTTTCATATATGGCTTCTCCATTGTTAAATATCAAATAAAAATTACAACCATTGGAAAATAATATTCAATGGCATCTGAAGATTAATCTATTGGGGTGTCCACATCTCATGGCAAGTTTGGGATGTAATGTTTCTGATTAATCTATGGAGCCAGGTCAGTCAAATGTGAAGGAACACAAAACCTTTTCAGACATCATTATTCAGAGATTCTGATGAAAGGTAGACAAGAGAAAACTTATATTCTTAAATGAATCCCTATTTCCCCACCCACAACTTCATATTTGGAGTCTATATGAGGTATAACAGAGTACCAAACTGCAGATTATGAAATATAATATGCTTTAATTTAATAAACATTTCTTGACAGAATCCCCCCTAAAACCAGAAGGTAATATTTCACATTAGAGCAATCAGAGCTCTGCTTTATAACCAAGTTGAAACAGTAGAGAATGAGTCCACCCAACCATTTTGGGTCCAGTTTCTCTTGTCATAAATAAACATTGCATTTGCTAATGCAGATGCTGACAAACTTTTAGGGAGAAAAAAACAAAGCAGCAAATTTTCCAGGGTCCACATTGACTCTCTCCAGCAGAGAATGAAGCCATTGTTGCCTAGATGGAGATGTACACAAGTGTGTACACTAAAAGTGTACAAATAAGGCTGTTCAGTTTGTAAATAATTCTGTATCACTATATGAAACAAAGAGTGGGAGAGGTTTATTGCACTTATCTCTTTTAGCTGTAGTTCCACTTTTATGTTTTAGTCTGTTTGACTGCTTTCCTCTCTTGTTGACCCTCAAGTTTTGTTTAAAACCATATGAAATATGATGCAAATTTTATAGAGTAAAATCAGATTATTTCACAAAGCCAAACTTAGGCTGAAGTTTCCTAACTAATGGAAAAATTATTCCATGAACTAAAATCAGCTGTAATAAGCTCAAGAACAGGAAATGTAAATCCAGAAAAGGTCTGACAAGCCCTCAAACCTTGCACTATTGAGTTAATGAAAAACCTGGGGTCTGTGACTGCAATAGTGGCAATAGTGGGCTACAATGGGGTAAATATGAATTCAGAGACAAACAGGAAAAATAGGGTAGAAAGAAACCATTATGAAGTCTGTGTTCTATCTGAATCATGCATAAGAGCAGAAATTAAAAAAATCTTCTTCTATGTGTGTGTATTTTTCTTTTTGCTGTAAAGACATCTCTACATCCTGCTGAGATGCAAAATAACCAGCTGCAGTATTTAAAATTATACTTTATACTGCAGATAAGTGAGGAAAGGATAACTTTTTAGCATTGGTTTGCAATGCTCATTAGATCAAGTTTTCCACAGTGACACTCCCATTTTAACACAAATGAGTCAAACTTCTGAATTGCATTACTGCTTGGGTATCCTTGTCTCTTCTGTGGGTTTGATGCTCACTGTGCTTAAATGACTTGTCTCAATATCCAAGCACAAAGACATGGCTACTACTCCATACTCAGGGAAGGCTACTAATCCATACTAAGTGCACTAAGAATAAAGCTGACATACCGTTACCTGAGACAGATTCAGGATATACACAACTTTAGGATTTTACTATAAATCCTAAGATTATTGGTACTTGGTTTCACTGACAGTGATACTTGAGAAAAAGAAAGATATTTCTGTAAGTCTAGTAAATTCAGCCCAGTTTATTGAATTTTCTGTGTTGGCAGTAATGGCTTTCTTATTCCCAATTGCTGCTAGATGAGGATGCTTCACAGCAATAATTTCTGACAAGATAAATACAGGAAACTGAAAAAAGGCATTTTTTCTTCTTCACCTTAATCATTCAAAAAAGGCACATCATTTATTTCTCTTTGTAAATGTCACAGAGAGATTGGTGTTCCATTGGAAACTTCCATGGTGATTTTTCATCTCTGCACAATTGTCTTGAGCTGACTTATAAACAATGGGAAATGGTATTACTGACTTTTTTTTAAACTGTATTAGCACAAACATAGTGCTGGAAAATAGATACATACTATTTCAATTTCCTGCAACAGCAATCTAGGAAAACTTTTACCTATTGCTTCACTTGCCAAAAGATTAGGGAAGACATCATTAAGTACTGGATTTCAGCTTCTTTAGGTATATAGGAGGTGTCATTAGCTCAGCAATACTTGTGCTGGTTCAGCTAAAGACACAGAGTTAAAAGCATTAATTTACTTTTTAAAAGTGAGTTTGGAAGCAATTCTTTTTCAAAAATAGGAGCAAGGTCAGCTGAAAAACTGCAATGGAATTCTATTTTAGAAGAGAATAAGTCCATTTCTTGTAAACCAATGTTATGGAGGAAAAGTTAATAGTGTAATTACCATACTTCTTTCATGCTAAAACTAATTTAGTGTATTCTGTGGCACTAACACCTTTAAGAAAAAGAAATTTAACAGTTGACTTTTTTTTTAGCTCAGGTCTTTGGTCTAAATCGCCTGTCTCAAAACATTAGACTGAAATACTTCACATTTTCTGCTTGTGCTGTATTTTTCCCCCTAAAAATAATAAAAAAAAGGGAAATGATGAAGTTTTTTTAAAAAATCCAGCACTTTCCAAATGAAGTTACACCTAGTGAAAAAAAAATCGCTATTTGTCTAGCCAATCTTTTCATTCTTTTACCAAGAGAAAGTTCTCTTTTTTATAGTGCTTTCTACCAATAGTTTTTCTGGAAATCGTTCCTCCTCATTTCACAGAAGTTGTTAGTGGTTTGGAAAATTCTGTAAGTAGAGAATTCTACATAGGCACCATTCCACTTCACAGGGCTTCTTTCAGATTCACTGAAATGAAAGATAAACACAGATGGGGCAGGGAAGAATTCAATGATAACAACATCAGGATCGAGAATGAAGTTTTTCTAAATCATCCTCATGTAGTAAATTTGACTTCCTTGTCCAATCACATCAGTGAAATTCCAAACTGCAGTTGCATAGAGTGATTTTTTATTTTTTATTTTTTTGTGATTACAGATATGAATGCCAAATGTTTCGGAAAACACAAAAAAGAATCAGGTCTGAGACTCTATTCCCCAACCCATTTACAAACAGTAATGAAGGAACAGTAGATGAAGGAAGCTACCTATGCTTTGTGAGTGCATTTTTAATGCCCTTGCTACTCAAGAATTAAGTGAATATATGTCATAGATTTAAATATAGGTGATTATTTTTAAGTTATCAATACTTACCATAAAATGATAGTCTACTAAAATACTGGGGTGTCTTATCCTGCTATAAACAAATTTCCAGGTTTTGGGGATTTTAGAGGACACATAAAGTATGCTTTTCTGATCCTCACGGAACGGAGTTATTTGAAAATAAAAGAATAGGAGTAAAGCATGAAATCTCAGTCTTGCCTACACACCCTCAAGAACTCACTGCAAACAGAAAATGCTTTACATTTTTCAAGACCTGTACTCCTCCCCACAGCCAGTGTTTGGATCTCAAAGCCAATAGAAAGACAATGAAATAGGGTCTAGTATTTTTCATGACAAGTCCTTCATTTTCTGGAAGTTTTCCTTTTTATGAAATGAGTGATGCCGAAGATCAGATATATTAAAATCCTATAATCCAGATATCCATCAGTGCCATCATATATAGGAAGTCATCTGCTAATTTGATATACAATCTTTACCCTAGAAACACAAACAGATCTTTGTAAAAGTAGCCACCTTCTAATGTCAGGATACTTTATTTACCACTAATTTCAGTTTTCTGTCCTAGAGAAAAGGATCAGATCACCTAGTTCATAATATTTTTTGCTATATTCAAAAGGAAAAATTTACTTGCAGTAGACGAAGGGGGAATAGTTAGGAAGGGAACTTGTGGATATTACACATGGACACACACACCATCTACCATCCTTTGAAATGAAACAGTAGGTCTACACGTGGACAAGTATTATTGAGGGTAATCTGAGTGTTATTTTATACAACATCATGAGCATTTTCTCACTGGGAAGTGGAAAAAAAAAGAGAAAAAATATTGTAGGATAGACAAAAATGGGATTAAAACCCCAATTAACAAACAAACAAAATGAGATTAAAAACCAAAAAAAACCAAAATTTTTTAGTAATGTATTCAAAATATTTTGCTTACTTGGAGCCCCAAACAGTCTTCTTTTTCAAATGAAGAAATTAAGTTATTTATCAAAGGCCACATAGCAGTTCAGGGCAGGAGTTATTATAAGAGCTTGAGAGAGAATAACCTTTCATTTTCTCTCAAACAAGAAAAACAGTTTTATTTTGAATAATGTCACAAATTTTAAAGAACATAATGAATACAGAACATTTTTCATGTTGCATTTTGTCATATATACCACCAAGCTGACCTTCTTTAAACATCTACACTTTGGATTATTTTCCCAAGTGACAGCAGAGGCTAAGACTGCTTCAAACATTCATGCAAATTTTGTTTGCTTCAGCACTTCCTCTGCAAGAAAGTCCTTTCCTATCTTTAGGGGAAAAAAAAAAGAAAGAAAAAGAAAAAGAATAAGATACAATACTTAACATTATTTCAGCAGAGCAAGCATTTAAGCATTTAAAAATGAATAGCAATGTTTCACACTAGGCTGCTATTTTCCATCCTTGGTAAAAGAAGATCTAATAGAGCCAGTCTTAATTTCAGGGATGTGGGATTAATAAAGTGCCTATGACATGCAACCCATTTAAAAATTGCAATATTTATGCATTGGTGGAGGGTTAGTTAGGAAGGAAAGTAAAGGCAAAACCATTATAAATAAAGTTTTCTTAAGGATAATATTCTTTAGTATAGAGATAAATGTTTCTTCCAAGAAAAACAAAATATCTATATTTTGTTTTTAAGCCTTTGTTAGAAAATTATTTGGCTTAAAAATGTATACATGGGGTTTGTATCCTTGTGTAAATAGTATTTGCTGATATGATATATTTTATTTTTTCCTTCAAAATGCCAGATGAAGTGACACAATGGTAATGTTCTGTAGAGAGAAAACTTGGAGTTTACAAAATATGCTTACCCCCTCACTTCAGTGTCTGTAGAAGCAGAAGGATGATGGATGTCTAACTACCGAGTTTATCTAGTCCTGCTCTCTGCATGGCTATTTCATAGCAGGATCCAGTCCTGCAGTCAGCATATGATAAATACATGGATTTTGGTAAACATAGATTTTATAAAGACCAAACTTGTCTTTCATTATTATTTAATAGATATTACTATTGCATTTTGATGTCTGAAAGTCACACAATTTGTGTACAGATTTGATAATAGTAATCATGATAAATGATGTGACATCAAATATTAGAACAAAACTTGATATATTCTAAATATCCCAAGTGGTTATAAGTCAAGTCTCTTCTGGACAATATAGATTTCTTTATTTATTTGGGCCTTGACACCACAAAACAATGTATATGGACTTTTTCAAAATAAATTCTGCAATATAATTTTATCTTTTTTCATTTTCAGGTGACTATTTTGATTAATTTAATACAAGAACTAGTGAAAAGAAGGCAAGGGTCTGATGAGGTGGAAAACACTCTTGAAATAAAGCCACACTAGATCATCAGGGATTCTGAAAAGAAGAATCTTCTGATAAGATAAGAATTGGTAAGCTAGATGGATACACTGGCTTATGAAGTGTGATAAAGTAAGACCTGAGGAGTATTCTTTCTTACAATATTAAGACTTAAATAGTAGAGACAAGCATTTTTAGACTATCACATTAATAGCCCTGTTTCTACTGTAACCTTAAAGTTTCTATGCTTCTAAGAATAGATAACAACACTTTGTCTTAAGGAGAGCAGTCTCAGTGTGAGTTGAACCATACACACACTTCATTCCAGAAAAAGATTTACCCTCATTTCAGGAGGACCAAAGTAAGGAGCACTTAAACAAACTGGTCATATGCAACTCATAGAATAATTTAACTTGGAATAGATATTTAAGATCATGAAGTCAGCAAAAACATTTTTCCTTATAGCTAATCTAAACCTCATCCAATGCAACTTAAGGCTATTTCTTCGTCCTATTGTTACTTGGGAAAAGGAACAAACATCCACCACACTACAACCTCCACAGGAGTTGTAGGATGGGCCCTGATAAGATGCACCCTGACAAGTGCTGAAGGAGCAGTTTGGTCTCATTATGAGCCCACATTGATCATCTTTGAAAATTGCTCTGATTAAGGATTTGAAAAGTCATGGTAACTGGAGAAGGCTCATGAGAAATGCAGGAAGGAAAATATCACCCCTCTCTCAAAGCAGGGCAAGAAGGTAGAGACAGGGAACTACACTGCTTTTAGCCTCATGTCTATCCCTGGGGAAGTAACTAATCCTGAAAAATATTTATAAATATATTCGTAGCAAGGAAGTGATTTACAGTAGTCAGCATTGATTTATGAATGGCAAATCATGTCTGTCTACACTGACAGCCTTCTGCAGTGAAATGACAAGGTCAGTGGATGAAAGCCAAAGAGTGAGATTTTTGCCTTTTCTTTAGTGAGCCTTTTCACACTGTCTAACAATATCTTCATAAATAAACTGATTTTATGTGAACTAGATGAGTGGACAGTACAGTGGACGGAAAATTGGCTGAACTACTGGACTCAGAAAGATAATTTTGATCAGTGACATCTAGTCCAGCTGGAGGCCGGTCACTAGTGGTGTACCCAGGGTTCAATATTGAAATCAATGCTACTTAGCATCTTCATTAATGACAGAGCACATAAAGGTGATGGGACAGACCATACCCTTAGTGTCACTGTTGGACACAAAATAAAGATGCCTGACTCCAGTTCAAAAGCAGAAGATCAGAAGGCTTTATTTACAATTCATCCGGCCTTTTTATAACATGCCGCACTAAAAAGGCACATTATTGGTTTATAGAATTGGCACCTCTCTCCATTGGTTAAGTAACAGAAACAACACCTGGGAGAGAAGTTGCTATGAGAAAAATACTGTTTACTTAAAAATGTTATGAGAAGAAAATAGTTATTTACAGAAATTGTCCTTGCAGGAAAGACTCTCCCAAGAAATCTTCCCTTGGGAAGAAAATCAGCTGCTAACAGGCTGAAAACCTTTCAGACTCAGAAATATCAGGCCCACACCCTTAACGAGTTTGCAGATGACATTAAACTGGCAGGAGCAACTGATTCCCAAGATGACTGTGCTGACACTTAGACTTCAGCAGGCTGGAGAAATGGGATGACAAGAATTTCACTTAGTTAAACAGAAGGAAATCTCAAGTCCTTCAGCTAGGCAGGGATAATCCCATGCTCTAGAAAAGGCTGAATGGTCATCATCTTCAAATAAGGTTGCAGAAAAGACTTGGGATCTTAGTGGACACAAAATTAAACACAAGCCAGCAATGTTCCCTTGTAGCAGAGGTGGCAAGTGACTTCCTCTACTCAGACTCTGTGTGAAGAAACACCTGGAGTGTGGGGTCCAGTTCTGGGCAGTACAAAAGTCATATGGAAAAACTTTTTTCCTTTAAAGTAGTGATCAAGTAGTTATTTTTTATTGATGTATATGAAAACTTTTCCCTTTTTAAAAATTATCATAAACAGCTTTCCATACAAATGAAAAGTTTTAGCTATGAAAACAAAATAAAACAGAGAGAAAAAAACTTTTTCCAAACAGTTCTTTGTAACTTCAGTAATTCTTTCAGATAATTCTTACCCTAGAATGATGTAAAAGAGAGCATATCTTTTCTTCAAATATACAGTCTTTACATCAAAGATCAAATATCTACATGTATCTTTTTCTGCAAATGTTCTATGTATTTTTGAATAGACAGGATCTCCTTTAGTACATTTACATAGTAAAAAGTATATTGCTTAAGCTTTTTGAGAATGAACTTCTGTTACTACTGCAGTAAACTATCAAAACTACTGATGAGGCATTTTAAACTCTTTACTAAGCTATTTCTTTAAACTCCACTGTATAGAATAAAGCAAGGATGTTTGTTTCCTTTGAAGTACTCAACAAACAGCACAGTAGAGTCTCTGCTGGAAGGGTGTAATCAGGAGTCACTTGCCTTTACTCTTTCTGAAAGGACCTAGCAATTTTCTAATGGTGAAACACATAAATTATAAATGAACACAGGGCAAATCCCGAGCCATCTATTTTGTTCACCTCTAAGCCTACACAGGTGAGTGAGGTGAATTTCAATTAGCTGGCTGCAGTCTGTAGCAGCTTTGTCTGTGAACCCTTGCACCTCATCCACGGAAAGGGGACCCAGCCATGCTTTGGTGAATATAGAGAGAGGTTGGTGAGTGGGCAGCTTGACAGCACATATTGCCTCTTGACATCCAGGGACACATCAGAATCTAACAGAGGCATGTATTTCTGAAAATGTACACCAGTGCTTAGTAGGTGGCCCTTTTTGTTCACCTCAGAAAAAACACTGTAGGAGCAGAGGTAATTATTGCAACTAAGAAAAGCACTTAGCTTCAAATTTTAGGGTTTGTCCTTTCAGTTTTTGTCCTAAATAATTAACAGACCCTCAGTTCATGTAACTTGAATTTACGTTTCAGTGCAACATCAATTTACACCTAATAAAATCTGGTCCCTAGGAATACCTCAAATACATCCATAGTTCAAAAGACATCTAAAATTAGTGGCTTAGTTACTGTTGTAAGTAGCAAAAAATGGAGAACGTATTAATAAAGACGTGAGTGAAGGATAGTAGAAAATTGAAACAAAAGTTAAGTTACTTCTGAGATGAAGCTGATATTTAAAAAAAAAGACAGTTATCTAGAGGCAAGGTAGCTACTTACAATCTAAAGGCTCCTTGTATCAGCAAGTTTTGAACTGCTGAAATATTATTTGTTAAATCAAAGATGATTGTTAGGTTTAAGTTCATGTTTAGAAGAAGGAATTTTGTGATTAGTTTATTGTAGCTAAAAACAAGAGGATATATGTATGTCCAGACACTTTTCATTCTCTCAAAAAAACCCCCTTGTTATAGCTGATACCTACTTACCTCCCCACCTTTTCTTTACATGATACTTATGATACTGGGAAAACAATGCGCTTCAGAATAACAGAATGAAGCTCTGTTTAATACAGATGAGGTCTCCAGATATGAAGGGAAAATGAAAACCTTACAATTTGCAGAATAAGTTTGTTACAGAAATATTACTTCTCTTGAAAGTGGAAAGTTGTCCTCACAAACTAAGAGTAACACAACATAATTATTACTTTTGCATTCACTTGTTTTTAATTAGAAAAGTTATGGTTTTGATATATCAATATGATTTATTGAGTTCTTCTTAAAAAAAAAATCCAATTTATTGCTTTCATAAGGTGGCGTTTTTTCTGTGTCCCTAATAGCAAAGTTTAATAATATTGATAAATAGACTTCAACATTTCTGCCTAGATTTTTCCAACTCATTTATGGGTACTTAACCATCCTCTCTGAATATCTGTCATTCTGGACATATTTTCAGTTCCATTTTTGCTAATTTTCAAGAAAACTACCATCTTCATGGGTCTCAGGAACTGTCTACATCCATAATATCATCAGTCCGATGCCCTGGGAAGAAATTGTTAAATGCAGTTAATATTATTTGTTTTCAGTGAACTCACAACCACTTCCCTCTGGATCAATCTCCCATTCTGATGGACTAAGCTTTAGCAACCCTCCATGTATCAGGTGGAACATACCAAGAAAACAGTGAATCCAAACAAGGGAGAGAGAACTGAAAGAAGGAGTTATTAGTCAGAGGTGTAAACATACATACAAGAAGATTATAGAATTACAGAGTCTTGGGATAAGAAGGGACTTTGAAGATCATCTGGTTCCAACCTTCCTGCTGTGGGTAGGGACACCTTTCACTAGATCAGGTTGCTTAAAGCCCCATCCAAGCTGACCTTGAACAATTCCTAGAATGGGACATCCATGCCTTCTTTGGGCAACATGTTCCAGTGCCTCAGCACCATCACAGTAAAGAATTTCTTCCCAATATCTAATTTAAACCTAGTCTATTTCACCTTTAAGCCATTCCCCCTTACCCTGTCACTACATGTGAATAGTCCCTCTCCATCTTTCTTGTAGGCTAACTTCAGGTACTGGAACCCTGACGTCTTCTCTTTTTCAGGCTGAACAATCCCATTTTTCTTTGTCTTTATCAAAGAAAAAATGCTTCACCCCTCTAATTAACTTCACAGCACTCCTCTGGAATCTCTCCAACAGGGCAGTGTTCTTCCTTTGCTGGGGAACCTTGAGCTTGTGCAGTGATTCAGATGGGGTTAGATGAGAGTGGAGAACTGGCACAGACTGCACCCGCCCCAGTGCATCCCAGAACACATTGTCTGTCCCTTCTCCTTGTTTACAAGGAAAAATGTTATTCCTTTATATCTTTTTTCCCTAATCTGTGAACAGCCTGATGAGCACCATGAAAAATCTTTAATGGCAAGACTGCTAGAGATGCAAGATACAGCAGAGTGTGAAATATATTTTGAGTTCTCTGAAGAGGAATAGATCATCTGCAAGAAGTCAGACTCTAAGTCCTTTCACGCTCCTTCCATTAGCATTTCCCAGTGTAATGTGATTATTTGTTGAAGCTCAGACAGCGAGCATCACACTCAGACAACCAGCTCTGGCTCAGACACCACTCCAGGCCTCTGGCTCATACATTTCCAGCATTGTGCTCTGGCTTTACTCTCTCTCACCATCCTCTGTATGTCATATACATAGTTGTCTGGATGTACAACTGGCCAATAATTTCTCTTTGCTTAATATAAGGATATTATTTAATGGAAAAAACTGACTTGTGAGACTTATGCTTGGCTCAGCTCTTAAGCTGGAGCCTAATTTTGCAATATAATTCTTCAGTTCTCTCCATACATCGACCTTCAGTCATAATACAAATGGATTTTAAAACATTCAGAAATTAGAAGTGAGGAAATGTCAGGAGACAATGATCTACAAAATTCCCATTGATAACCATCACTTTCAACACAACATTTTCCAATGTTGCTTCAAAGAATTCTTTTAAGGTATTTTCTTTTTATTCTATATTAATTGGTAGAAAAAATATAGTTGAGTCTATAAACATCTTATATTTGCTGAGCACTAGTTGCCTGTATGTATGCAGAAAAGGTATAGTCTGGAAAAGGATTATTGTGCTGAGCCAGTTCATGTTGGAAATCATGAAAACCATACACATTTTCACATATTTTCTTCTGGAAATCAAATCTTGGAAATAACCTGTTGTAGGCTTACATGACAGAAAACTACAAAATGTCAATGTCATTTTCTGTTCAATGTCAGCAGAACTTTGTGGACATGAATAATCTGTGTTTTCACATATTATCAATAGAAAAAAACCCAACACACCATGGCATATGAAAATGGTATTAATTGTATCTTCTTAAAGATATGACACTTCCAATATCAGATTGTAACATTTTCTTTCAAGTGACAGTCTCTATTTTTCCAGATATGACCCTTAGATAACAGAAAACAATGTAATAAATTTCCCTGTACATTGCAGGCTATAAAATTTTCTGGAAGACTATAGAAGATGTTTCCCTTCTGGCTTTCAGCAGTGTACAGCAGGGTGGTTCACAGAACTGATGCACTAAGATTTAAGACTTGGAGGGAGCCATCATGTTCTCAGTAATAATTTAAGGCCATTCAAAGACCAATGACAGGCAAAAACCCACAAAACTCTAGTAAAAAAATTGTTAAAATTCATTTGGTCTTTGTGATTTATGTTTTGCATTTTTTAGACTGTGATCATACATAATGTCTGGCCTTTTGAATTCCTTTCAGTAAGTCATACATTCCTCATGGCTGTTTCTTTGAGTTACTTGTTTCTTTGAAAGCCTAAATGCACCACGAGCTTTCCTACACATTTTAATGGGGGGAAGGAAAACATGTTGATCTCTGCTAATCCTGTTAATTTGCAACGGCATAGAGGCTGTTTATTGTAATTTCAAGTGTTGATCTTGCCTTATTTTTTTTACTTGTTCTGATGAGAATTGTAAAGTTAACACTAAATGTTATCATCTGTGTGCACAACACCTACTACACATGGAGATAAATTGGCCATTCATGCCTTTTTTTGAGCCATTATTATTGAAAGGATTATTGTAAAAAAGTAAGTCATGAATTTATGAAACATAGCAATGGATTTAGTTTGAAAATCAAGCAAACAAAACCCCCACAGTTTTCTGAAAAAATTAGATGACTAGATAAAAAAAGTTGTGCTGGTTTGAATAATGCAGGTAATTTATAAACCATATGGCGATAGGTAAATATAATTAACTCTTTAAATTTGTAGTACATCTTTGCAATGGCTGAGTGATCTGATCTCAGAAAGTCCTGCATACACACCCTGCATATCATCACATGCATATATGTCATTTGTGTAAAACTCTTTATGATGGTTGTCAAATAATGGGACAAATAATGGAATTCTCAGAGAGGTTTCACAATCTTTAAATTTCAGACTGACTTGAAATAAGCTTGAGAAACCTGATCTGTCTTTAGAGAAATAGATCCTCTCTTTCAGAGGTTCTTGCCAACCAAAACAGTTTTGTGATCCTAAGTCAGTAAAAAATTACTATGGTTGCTAAAACTGGTTAGCTAGCACAGTTATTGCTAAGAGGAGAAACAGCTGATACAACAAGGAGTTTTCAGAAGCTGCTGGATAAACTTACCTCGTATGCAAATCTTCTTCCTCTTAATGTAATGAGATCACACCACAGAATATTTTTTCCTCACGTTTTATGTTTGGGTTTTTTTATCTGCAGAAGAATTTTTCCCAAGAAGTATTATCTTTTGATTTTCTTCTAGGGGTGAAATATCTTCGTTTCCCTGGCAACTTTTGATTTACTGCAGCTTTTTTTCTGCTTCTCTGTAATTCTTTCTGCTACTCTTTTTACATGCACATTCTGCTAAACTATAATCAGCTCTTGAATTTCTAATTCACCCTCTCTGAAGTGCTTCCACTTCCAAGGTTATATTGTTTAATGATTCCACCATGCTCCTGCTTTTATTTC
Source organism: Cettia cetti (assembly GCA_013401135.1). NCBI lineage: Eukaryota > Metazoa > Chordata > Aves > Passeriformes > Sylviidae > Cettia > Cettia cetti. The sequence goes on from VZUI01032903.1 coordinate 53,786, forward strand.
TTTAATCATAAATAATATGGACTCATAGGGTATTTTTTTCTTTTGCTTTGTTTCCTAAATGCAGAACATTCTTCCACACCTTATTTAAGGGTTATGTAATGCAAGAAATGTAAAAAACCACACAAAACCCCAACAAAAGTCCAACCCAGGAGCAAAGAGACTAAGGGATAAGGAAAAATAAACCAGCACCAGAAGATGAGCTTTACAGAAGGCTTATGAAGACACAAATTCTACCCATTAACTCTCTGGTTTCAGAATACTTAATTTGAAGGAACTTAGCTTGTCAAAGTAAATGAATCTAAATAATTTACTTGTAATATCTAAGTTTCTACCTGCTAATTTTTGCTTCCACTGACAAAGCAAATTGCAAACCATGTTTCTGCAAGGATCACTTGTCCTCTGCATTGGTTTAATAGCAAGTTCTCTGTTAGGACAAAAGCTAGTATAGTACCTCAGGATATGCTATTTGTGTGACCAATACTCAAATGCCATACACAAGATCTGGATGCAATTTTTCCTGGAGAACAATAATATACTGAACAGAGCAAAGGGAAAAAAAAATTCGGCCATTCACTTTAACAAAATTAATATTACCAGGTGTTTTGCTTCTAGTCTATAGTGATGCAGAAAAAAAAAGCTTGATAAAGAAAAACCGAAAACCTCCACAACTTTTTTCCTTCATTATACTTTTCATCTAAAAAAAAGACAAAACCTTAGGATTTGTTCTTCCACAGATTTAGACTAGAAGAAAGATATAGTGAGATAGATGTGGTTATTGACCACTACCATGACTTACTGAATTTCCATTGGCTTTCCAAAAATAATTGGTTGGGTTGTTTTTTTAAATATAGACCAGAAAATACAGTTCCAAAAGAAGATAGACCAAGAAAAATTTATATTAGAGGAAGCAATATGGCTACTGGCAAACACTGATACAATGTTGTCACATTTTTAAGCGAAAATCTCCTCAATGCCTGGCCTGATTAATCAGAAAGATGAATATAGGATGTGCAACTTCTTAATAATATATCACTCCTGAGTCTTCATGTAACTGTTTGATTCTGACAGGTTGTAACCCTTATGAAGGAGGTGAAGAAGGTAAATAGAAGAAATATAATTTAAAATTCTCTTTTATATAAAATTCTCTTATATATTTCATAAATACTTTTTACTTTTTTTTTTTTTTTAAGTAAAACAACTATTTCCAGAATCAATTATGACTTCAAAATACAATTCAAGAAACATACTTATAGGATGGGGAATTCTTTTGGAGTGTATTAATGCAACAACTTAAAACTATAAACACATTTTAAAACTATGAACATTCACATAAGTGTCTGAAATGTAAGCAAGAAATAAAACCTATCCACAGTCTGAGTTTATAATTACAAATTAATTGTTCTCGCAGCTCAGAATTTACTGTTATGAAATCCACAAATTTATGTTATTTATTATTCTGCTTCATTTTTATAGGCAAGGTTTAACCCCTACTTGCCTGAGGCAGACTAGGTGAGATTGAATTTGCAGACCCAGTGAATTGAATGAGCACATAACAAATGGGAGAAATTCACCAGCTGTGTCAATTTCCCATGTTAGAGTATGGGTTTATGTGTTGTAATCAACCACTTATGTGTGTAATTAAAAAATATTTTGTTCATATCTTTGAATTTACAGAGCATTCCAGAGTTTCCTGGCAAATAGACTTTAAAAAGGTTTAAAAACATGCTTTGAGATAAGCAGTCTACTGTCAGTCTAGTGAGGCCAGGAGTAGAAAACAACTCATGCAAGAAATAACAGGCATGAAAATAATGAAAAATACTTTAGGAAGGATTTAGGAGATAAAAAACTCTCTTTCTGTAAGTTAACTCTCTTAGTGTCCAGTATTTTTACAATACTAGAAGGCAAGAAAATTTGTACAAAATCTGGATAACATTGAAGCTAAAATAAGGTGATATCCCTGAAATAACAACTATTCAGGTTAGTTTGATAAATACATAAATGATATATTTAATTTATTTCATTATTCTATTGTTTGAAGTCTTTTAAGATTTGCATGGAATTTCATAGTCATACTCTACAGAATTGCCTCAGAGTTTAAAAACAACAACAACAAAAAAATTATTTTCAGATGTAAAAAACAATTTATTTTTTTTTTAAAAAACATACCTTACATTATTGGACGAAATTGACAAACCACCCTGAGCATCTAAGAGTTTTCAAATTTCTTCAGTAAGTTGTAAGATGATACCTGATTGGAGGAATGTCTGATAAGGCAAGGGATTGTGTTGCCAACAATGGGACTTCAACAGGTCGAAGGAGTGGGCTGACAGAAGTGACATGAAGTTCACCAAGAAGAAATGTCAAATTCTGTACCTAGGGAAGAAAAATTCTATGCACCCATACATATTTTGGAAAAGAAACTTGTCAGAAAAGGACCTGGGGTCCTGGTGGACATGAAGTTGAACATGAGCCAACAGAGTGACTTTGTGGTAAAAGCATCAAGTGATATCCTGGGCTACATGAGACAAAGTATTGACAGCAGATCAAGGGAGGTGACCATTCCCCTTTATTCAGCAGTGGTGAGGTCACACTGGAGTGCTGGGTCCAGTTCTGGGCTCCTCAGTAGAAAGAGACATGAACAAATTTCAGAAACACCAACTGAAGTCAGCAATGATTAATAAGAGAATGGAGCAGCTCTCCGTTGAGGAGGGTTGAGAGAGTTATATGGAGAGAAAGCTCAGGTGGGATCTCAGCAATGTATATAAATGCCTGGAGGGAAGGTGAAAAGAGGACAGATTCATTTCATTGGTGGCTTGTGACAGAAAAAGAGGCCCAAACTGACAAATGAGAGATTCCATCTGAAAATCAAGAAACACTTGTTTATTACTTTAAGGGTGGCTGGTAGAAATTGTTGAAGAAAAGTTGTGGAATCTCTCTTGTTGCCAATATTCAAGCCCCATCTGGACACAGTCCAGGGCAACCAATTCTAGGTGACAAATTATGAGCAGGAGGTGTTGGAGCAAATGACCTCCAGAGGCCCTTCCAACTTCAATCATTCTGTGATTCTGTAAGATATTGTCCTTCAAAAATTCAGATAAATTTATGTCGTTTTCTATTTTCATAAAATTTGCAGCAAATCTAGCCAATTTGGTAAAACAGAAAGATGTTCTGGCAGGAATAAGGTAGAAGAAACTTAAAAGTTATGCTTATCTGATGCGTAGAGTCACTCATCTGCTTTTTTGAAAATTTGTCACCCAAACTATGTGCTGTAAATTCATTAAAACATTAAAGAATTCAGAAGGAAGAAACAACAAAACCCATGTTGCATTGATTGTTTGTATATTCCAACCTCTTTAAAAGTAAGGAGGTTGGTGATCTGTGCTTTCTAGTATGAAACCCAAAATACATTGTTTTGCTGGCACCAGTGATAGATTTTCCCCTTCATTACTTCTGTTTGGCATGGAAAGCAATTCAAAGATGGTCAGCACTGACTTTATTCATACTTACAGTCCTTGAAAAGATTTTCATTCATTCATCTCAAGCTGCCTTTCCCATCTTCAATGCAGAATTAGTCTTAATTATGGATCTGGAATTGAGGACCCATATGCTATTTTGCATACAGTAAATGTGGTAGATCAGTTGAATGTGATTCATTACAACAGAATCATCAATATCTGGATAGCTGATTTTCATTATTTGTGCTCAGGACTTGAGTCTTGCAATATTTATTTTGAACTTCCATTTGTCAGAATTTGGCCTATTCTTAAGGAAACAAAAGTAAGACTTTTAGGTTAACAGAAAAATTTGCATAGATAGAAACTGAGAGATCTTCTACCAGAGAAAAGACTTCTGGTATGTGTCCCCATTAAAGTTCTGCAATCTGTCTTAGCACATCAAAATTCCAGGTTGCTGAAATCCAAGTCACAGGTGCTGAGATGTTGAGCCCTTCCTTGCTTTAGTGCCCAAATGAGACAGAGGATGTCCTAGCAACCAATGCAGTAAATTCTTCTGTAAATTGTGCTATTATCTGCTTCAGCTGCCAGATAAAACACCTTATACAATCAGAAATCCTCAGACCTAAAAATTAAGATAGAAGACTGAAAGAAGTAATCATCAACTCATTGAAGCATTCTTTTCACAAAGGCTTAACTTAAACTTATAAGGAAATATACCAATACAGGCCTCATTTGTTATGCATTTTCCAAAAATTATACCCCTTTACTTGATTTTGAGGAGTGCAGCACAATACTTCTGTTTGTTACTATGTCTTACTGAATGTTCTACCATCATTTAATGAATTATGCAGATGTTCTTTCTGTTATATAAATTGGGTTTTATAGAGTTTCTCTTGGGGAACATAATTGGGCGAATATAATTTAGGTGCCATTTGTGTTTATTAAGAATAATGAAAAGGAAACAAGTTATCTTAGCAGTCAATTACTCTTCTTCAGCATTTATAATATAATTCTAATAATTGAGTCTCAAATCTTATAAACAGAAGAAAAACTATATTGAGATTTTTCCAAATTTTTTCTTGCCTAAATTTGTTCTAATTTTCAGAAATAAAGATGTGAAAAAATGTCTGCTTTTATCTCTCTCTTTTTTATATCTACATATCTATATATCATCTATATATCTATATATCTATATATCTACGTATGTTTATATGCCAGTACATATATATACATACATATAGATAACTGTACATGTATATAAATGCATCCAAATATTTAACACTCTGGCTCACAGTAACATAACACCACATTCTAAAAAAAAATTAAAAAATTTGGAGATAACGTTACTCTGGAAGGATGTGCATTGAAAAATTTGAAACAAAACTGTTAAAGTACATAAGGCAAAAAGATTATATATTTCATTTTTATGGCTAAGAGGTTGTAGAGAGGTTACTCATGAACAAATAGGAAACCCAAGGGCTACCCAGCTTTCAGAATAAAATTGGCTCTACACATGTCTCTTTTTATAATAATAACAGTATGACTATTAAAAACATTGAAAAAATTAATACTATATATAATCAAAATTTATATATATTTTCATGTTATAAATACACATTTTTTATAGAAAAAGATCTTTAACAAATTTTAAAAGAATAATTTTGAATCAGTTTTGTAGTCTTTACCATGTAATGCCAATCCATACTTCTCTCTAGTTAGACTGAATTAGAAGCTTTCCATCAGGTGAGAAAAAATAGTCAGAAAAAGCTTTAAAATCACAAAAATCTGTACAAAACATTGATTTATTTGCCTTTGTAGTAATCCTACTTGTATTAGTATGCAAGTAGTATGCTGTCCAATAAATACTGTAAATTGTTGGTGGATATTTTAGTCACATCTCCTGATTGTTTGTCACAGTTGCAAGATCTGGCAAAGATTTTTACAAAATGAAATATTATGTAAATCTGAAAATATGTAATTTCATAATAAATACTTTTGAACTAAGAAAGGATGTTTGTAGTGGTGAATTCACTGGACACTTAGTATTCAAAGCATCTTCCTTTCAGACACATGACATTTGTCCTGCACAGATTTGTTTCTGTTTTCACTCCCTTCTGTCTTGCAGAAACACTAAGTCATCTACCTTGAACTATATGGTTCCTATTATCAGCAGCCTGTGGAACTGAAAACTACTTTTGCTGGAGCAAAATTAACCTTAAATACCATATGAAGTATTAGGAACTAGATGCCAATTTGGAACTACCACAAAAATAAATTAATCAGTAAACACAATACATACAATTCTCTCAAGCTAGACTGCATTACTGCTTTTGAGACTCTGAGTCCTATGAGTTGTGGCAGAGAACTTTATAATATGTAACTTTCATTAGAACCATAGGAAGGTGGGTTTTTGCTTGCCCTTGAAAGTTAAAAGGAAAGGTCAAAGCTATGTAAGGCCTTAGTATTAAATTCTTTCCCCTTTTTCTTTGAAATTCTTGGTAACATGGATCACACTACTAAAAATTGTGTATCAAATTGTTTGTGTGTATAAATTTAAATGAAGAACTTTAGAGGAGACATTGAACCACGGACTGTATGAACACACAGGCTATGGTCATCAAACCACTGAAAGCAATGGGATGGAACAATTCTTTTTGATTTCACTGGAAATCTGGACTCTTCTGACTGTACTTTATGGTTGCTGGGGTCACAAAAAAAGTGTTACCAGAATGACAGCCTCAGGTTCTTTGGACGCTGTTGTCCTTACGAACTTCTGTGAATCTAAACCACAAATTAATTTGATTATGTGACATTAGCATTCACAGTCTGGCTTTCTCTCATTTTGTATTTATTTCTATCATTTACAAATGAAGGGAAAATGCAGAATTAAGGATAGTTGCCAAGAGTTTATACTGAACTGCTATGCCAAATGTGAAAAACACTTTCATCTCATGGATATGCTGTTTCAACATTGCTGAAGGGTGGTGATGTTGGGGTTTGTGTTTGTCTAAGTGTGTATGTGTGTGTGTGTGTATGTTTACAAATAGAGAATCAAATTAGACCTGAGTGAGACCAACATATCTTTGTTAATTTGATTGAATCATATGCCAGTGTTGCGCAATGCTGTCCCGAGGCAGACACAGCGATCACCACAGAGTCGAAGCGGGAAAAGAGGAAATTTAATTTTTTCTACAACTTATATAGATTTCTAAAAGGAAGACCAGATTGGAAGACTGAGGTTCAACCTCTTCAACTTCACTGGTCTTAGAAAGTGTCCATCAAGATTCCTTTCACAGAAAGGAATCCGAAAAACATGATAACAGTTCTGTAAACATTACTTTGTTTACATGAAATTTCTGCCTCCAAGGCTGAAGGCTGGAAAACAAGGCGACATGCCAGCACATGGATTGACACCTGGGGTATCCAGTAGAAGAGCACTGACAAACAAATGTCTTCCAGTTGAAGTCTAACTGCATGGAAATATCTTGAAAGAAAAATCAGAAGTGCTGAGATATTCCATGAGATTTTTGAGGCCACCCTGATTTTGAAAACCACACATATATATGTGTATTTCTTCTTCCTATTAAGCTCAGAAGTAAAAAGTAGCGGCACTGGCTGATTAACTTTACTGTTTTGGAAGTGCCCCATGGTAGATTTAAGGATTTGGTGTTGCATGAGAGTAGAGCAGGAAGAAAAGGTCTTCTGGGGAGAAGATATAAAGACCAGCAAAAAAGTCTGCCTTAATAATTTTATGCAATTTCCCAGTCTTAGAAAAAAGTAGATGTTTTATTTCACATTTACCTATTTTTATATGTGTGAAATGCACAAGCAGATTGCAATAATTTCTCATCTTAATTATTTTGAGAACTTAATATTGTATTTGACAGAGAAAACTATTTTGCTGTGATAGTTTTGTAAATGATATTGCAAGGTCACTTTAAAAAAAGCACCCTACAATATTGTTCTTCATTATGATAATGAAATGAAAAAAACCAGCACCTGGAATAAAATTCATTAATATTTATTTGCAAAAGCTTCATTTTCTTGAGGAGGAATAATGCTGTACAGAACTTTTTATTCATTGTCATGCAAAAAAGACATCATCAATCAAAACCAAGACATCATTGCTTCACATTGCTGAAAGGATATTTAGTTAAAGAAGTCAAAAATTCAAAAGGTACAAAATGCTAAAATTTAAACATTTTTCTAAATATAATATTTCATTCTTTTATGTTGAATTTCTGATATATTTTGTTCTATGTCCCTAGTTTTTTCTCATATGGTAAAATCAATTTCAACTTCCAATTATTTATAATTAGTAGAGATAAAAATCCATGTATTGCCAATTTACAAAACAAGAAGCAAACACTCATAGTTATTTTATCCATAGTTATACATTTCACTGGTATTACTGTGTTTCTTTGTTTTATATTTAGTTTTGTTATTTAAGTTATTGTAGAATTTTAGATTCATAGGGTGGCTTGGGTTGGAAGGGACCTTAAAGATCCTCCAGTTCCAACACTCCTGCCATGGGTAGGAAAACATTCCACTAGACCAGGTTGCTCAGAGCCCTATCCTACCTGGCCTTGAGCACTTCCAGGGATGGGGCATCCACAGCTTTACTGGGCAGTCTGTTTCAGTGCCTCACCACTCTCACAGTAAAGATACCTTCCCAACAGCAGACCTAAACCTATGCTCTTTCAGTTTGCAGTCATTCCCCCTATCCTCTCACTACATGCTTTTATAAATATTCTCCACCCTTCTTGTAGATTCCCATCAGATTATGGATGACCACCATGAAGCCTTCTCTTTTTGAGGCTGAACAATCCCAATTGTTTTAGCCTTTCTTCACAGGAGAGGTTCTTCATTCCTCTCTTTTAGGATGAAGCATTTAAATGTTTAGGTGAATAGAGACAGAATGAATATCTGAGATCAAAATGTCCTTTTTTTGGCCACCTTTTGTTACTAGATAAAGCAAAGCACCAGTGATGTGATAAGTACACTGACTAATCTTATTTTGTTATGCACTCAGATGGATGCTTCATCCTCTTTGACAAGACATGATGATATTTGAATATAATCAATGAGTTATAGTTGTAACTATAGCCAACTGATACACAATAAATTTCTGAGGATGACAACTTTGTTTTTCTAAACTGTATGTCTATGTGCCTGTCCAGATGATTTTTACAAGGCAAATATGACAAAATACAAATGAAAAAAATAAACCAACAGATATTAGTGCTGTATCCTAGCAGCTGTGTAAGTCTTATTAGTGTCTACTGCTCAACCATTTCACATGGTCTGGATGTAAGTTCTTCAGGCAGAGTTCACAACCATGACAATGAAGTTGTCACACAGGAACTGTTCAAATAGCTAACTCTCAGGATCGGACTTCACACAGGCCTTAGGACAGGGCTATTATTGTTCCTCAAGCCCTCATGTAGCCAATACAACCTGGAAAAGGAACATGTTACTAATGAATTGAGATAGTTCAGTATTATACCCAATCTGCTGGTAAAATGGGAATAAATGCTTTTCTAGATGTAGGAGTCATACTGCATCACTTCTGAAGGAATAATAAAACAACTAGGAATCATATATATGTATTATTGAGCCAAATCTTAGTTTTTCACTACTCTAATATGTTACTCATCTCACTGGAATATTAAGAAGCAGATTATTTTATTTTCAGTAATCCAGTAGCACAAACATCTTGGTAATATTTAGGAATTTTGGTAGGAATGCTGTTTACAGCAAAACAGTGAGATTTATCAATCAGGAATCAAGACTAATATTCTTCTTTGTGCTGGGATTTCTTTTAATGATCAGCAAACTGAAAATCCTCCCCACTAGCTATTATTACAAATATTATACTTTCTTTGGAATATAAAATTTTCTGCCATAAAATTTTCTGTCAGTAATTCAATTCATAGATCTATTCACTAAATGTTTTAGGAATGGCCATTCAAAAGGTGTCAATGTGACAACATCAAATTCCTGGCAATTACACAACATAATTTGGTTGAAATATCTGTTTATATAGTATAATATAAGCAGTGTACTCTTGGCATTTTTGTTGCCATCAAAATCAAAGTATTTGGAAAACTAACACTAACCTGACAAACTACAGTTCAAAAATAAAAACTGAACACAGATTTTCAGACAGCACTAGAAAATTAGAAAACACAAAGGAGTCTTGATTGATATCCAGCCATTAGCTGGGAGTGAAATCAGTTAGTCTGCTAGGAAAGTAATGTCTTGCTGGTACAATGCATTAAAAGAAAGCAAACTAGGCTTTCTTATTCTGCAATTCTAAAAGAAATTATCTTCCATTAGCAACAGAAACTTTCCTTTTTGCTCTCCCCCGTGGTGCAGGTTGATTTATGGAACTTTTGCATTCTCCTTTCACAAAATTCTTCCCAAGTAGCTTTAGAAATATGATAGACTTCAGTTGCATTCTACAGATTGTACAACTCTAATGTCTACAACTAGGATTAAATAATAGGTCAGAGAGATTAAGTTGTTAGCAAAGGAATAAGTACTAAACACAGAATTAGCCAATTATTCATTTTCTGGCAGGTAGTATGTCAATGTATTGGGACTATAATTAAAACATGGCCACTAAGTTATCAAGTAATTGCGGAATGTGGTGTCACAACTGGGTTTGCTTCTTGCATTGTTTTTGTGTGTATTGCAAGAAAATCAAATGCTGGTGAGTGGTCCTTCTATTAAAATAACCTCTATTTCTTTGTTGAATTAAATATATCTGAGTAAACATAAAGATCCATAGGGGTAAATAGAATTTTTAAATCTGCTCTTTTTTTTTTTTTTCTTTATTATGCATTTAAGACTGGGCACTTTTAAGACATGATGTTAGTGAGATTTTTAATCTTCCTGTTATAAAATCCTTGACCCATAAATTTGACATAGTTTTAACAGCTGAAGTGTAAAACTGTTCACTCAAGTCTTCAATCAAAAAGGTGCCAATTTCCCAAAAGACAAATGAACTTTTAAACCCCACATTTTTAGTTCAGAGAGTCTTTAAAAAATGTGAACAAACTTCTGTGATGATTAGTTGACTTTAAACTTCGTAAAGCAGAGGAAAGTAAATATACTGTGAGGTAATATTTCTTATCAATAAAGCATCAATGCCTTGAAAAATGTGTGAGAGGGGAAATAAAATTCACAGTCCAAATATTCTTGATATAATTCAAGGTCTTGCTGAAGACTATCTCTGTCCAATCTTTCTGTCTGGAGAATTTAGGACCTCAGAATACAGTTCAATTCAAAGATGCCATGTCATCACTCATTTCTTCAGTAACAATCACAGAAGATTTTTGAGGTAAAAAATAAATTGCACAGAATGAAAATATCTTTTCATTATTATGGAAAGACGGATGGGGGTAATTTTAGAGGAAAACGAGAAGTTATACAGAAATTATAGGGTAACATACAGTTGCTGCTCTCTGGATGAAATTCTCACTAGCACCCACCAAGGGGGATGGAATGGATGGTGGATCAGAGGGGAAACACACAACCAAGGCTCTGTTGAAATCCTTGCAGAGAGGAGAACTTGATGGCACTTTACAGTTGAGAAGCTGCATAGCACCTGTCAACCTGGGGAGATAGGAGATAATGTTTTCCTGTTGAGCCAACAATGTAAAAGCATGCTTTCATTCTTTCTGAGTCCCCTAAATCATGTACCAAGAAATCTGAGATTCATCCAGAGCTGGGCCATATAGAAGTTAGCTTCAGCACTCTGGCAAGAATGCATAAACCTTTACTGGAAAAGTAGGGTTTGTTTGTAAAAGAAATTTGTATTTCTCTCATATTTTTCTGTGTTTTTTATTTACCTTTTCAGAAATAAAATGCATTACCATTTTTTAAGACATGAAAACATTCCTGAAAGATTATAACTCAGTTTCAATATGCATTATTCAAAGGTGACCTTGATTTGAACCATAATATATGATGATCATTCTGCTCAGCATTGAGGTTTGAATTAAGCATTGATCCATGGAGAAGAATGTGAGTTTCCTAATAACAGATTAGGAAAGAGATACAGAGATAAAACCTTTAGACTGCAGATACATATCCACTGTACATTTAAGTGCTGCAGAAATAAACACATGGGCAGTAATAGGCAGGAGGACTGGGAAAGAGTGGTCTGTGTTCATAATTTGTTCTCAGGCAACAGAGACAAAGAACTGATAGCAGATGTTATTTACTGAATCATTTCAACAAATGGATACAGTAAAGAAAGCATATCTTGAAGGACAAATGATACTGCAAAGAGTAACTCTAACAAAACAACAACAAAAACCGTTTATAATCAGGCATCATTTCCCATTGGAAAATGGGAACATACTATCTCAAATAAACAAATACTACGTTTTAAATTATGCCTGTTTTATCTCCCATATCTTAAGTTATAATGAACAATCAGACAGGACTTTATAAGTAGTTCCACAATAATTTTAATATTTTAGGATGTGAAAATAATTTAGAAACGAAAAATCAATGAAAGTGATGGTCTTCTCTTTGTTGAATAACTAATATAAACTTATTCAAGCAAGTTTGACACAGAACAGATACATTCCCAAGAAATTTTGAATCTTTTAATGCCCTTTGAGCTAAAGATTCTGGGTTTTAAGAATTTTTTTTTTTTATACTAAAAACTTTGCATATATCTATAGCCTAAGTGCATTTACCCCATTTCCATAAAAAAGCAGTTTATTGAATTTTAAATAGTGAACACATATTTCTTTTATCCACCCTTTTGTCATTTCTGGGCTAAACACCTTCTTCCAATCATTCTTCATACACCGTATTTTCTAAATGCTGGTTGTTCATTTTTCAAAATGAACAAGTTGAAAAGTTATTCCATGCCTTTTTTTGCGACAGGATGATAAGAACTGGGCACAAAACTTCAGCTGAGACCTTAATATGAGTACTTCACATTTCTCACATGCAGCCATCCTGTTCACTCCTCCCAGTAAGGTTTTTTGGTTTTTTTCACAGTCCTAGGGGTTAGAGAACAGATGTTACTGATTAATCACTCAGGATGATTATACCTACTTGATCTAAATATTATTTGTGTCAGCCATGTCACTATTTTAAGAAATCTAAAAATTACTCCTTTTGAATTTCTGCCCACATATACACAATGATAACATGTGCAATGATTGTGGAAACTGCACCATAAATACAAAATATGTGTACCATCAAAGAATAAAGTAATAGCATTGCCTAGCTGGCAGCAAATTATGAACACTATTTATTTCTTATCTGAAAGAGGAAGGAGAGAATCAGTGTTATGGTGAACTGCTGTTGGAATCCACTGGCAACAACACCATGTTCATGGATCTGGATGTGTCTGGATGTGTTTTGAAAAGAAGAAAAATGAAAATTAGCTTACAATTTTTTTTATATATTTAGAAAGAAATACTGATTACTCACTTTAAAAATATATAATATACAAATTTGTATGATCAGAGATATCAAGTATTTGATTGTAAGCTGTATGTTCTGTTAACAGCAATGAACAACTAGCAAATTTTTTTTTCACATGAGAAGTCAAGCTTCTCATGTGAAAACTAAAACAGAAAACTAAATCAAAACTATTTAAAATTATATATTTTTAAAAAATACTTAGAAAATGGCCATAACCACATTTGTTTAGATAACTCCATAAAGATTGCCAAAAGAATTTTTTAAATTTTTTATTAAAATTTATAATGTTGTTATTTCAGAAATTTCAAAACTTGAAAAGTGAGAAAAGTTATATGAAAAAGATCACAGGGAAAACACAGAAACTGTACTATTTATGTTTGTACAATCAAAATATTCTAAATATAGATTAATTGTTTTTAGATTTTCTAAGTTTCTTCTTTATATATATTTTTAGACCTAAAGATAAATCCAAAATAATTGGTATTACTATACCAAGTTCCATCCCTGCATAAGTACTCCACAGAGAATAACATTTTTTTATCTTAGTGAGTAAAAATCAACATTATCTAGTCTGGATTTAAGGTGGAATAGAGGACATGGGAAATGGATTTTTCTCTCAACAAGTGCCGATACTTGAATTAATTAACAAAACACCCTTTTTAATTGTGAGGCAGAAGTAGTCATTTCTTGAGTCTGATTCAGCATATAAAACAAGTACAAAACTCCCTCAAATAGATCAGCTAGGCTGTGGCTGTGTTCTAAAAATACTTTTGTTCTCTGCACTTGCTGCTAAGAGAAGTGATGGTGGCTTGATGTGGAGAGATCTACATCGTCAGCATAAATGAATTTACCCCAGATAAAATGAATCCCCCCCGCAGCTGCTTACGCAGAGAGTGGTTAAGTGCCTGCTTTATTGGTTCTCAAAATGCACTTTTGGGCTGTGCATGTTCTGTCCAAGCTGGTTTTTTCATACAGACAGACCAAGTAATGGCAGTGATTGCTGAGGCATCTTCATAGATTCCCTACATGTGCTTGAATGTTCATTGCTGTGCACAGAACAGATGGGTTGCTGTGGACACTGTCTGTGAAATTCATATACTTTCCTATGGAATTAGTACTTTGTACTACTTTGTAGATTGTACAAGAGTTCATGTGCATTATAATCCCACTGAAGATCAGGCAGATAATTCTGGCTTTTAGATCATCAGATTTAGCTTTGATTCCTTCACATGTCAGGTTATCAAAATACAAGTAATTACAGGGTTATGAGTGACTACTGGCCAGAAATCTCAGTGCAAATCATGGTACAATTATGTAATCACAGTACAGAAATGTCATGAGGGAAAATGAAAAATATATTTTAAATAATTTATATTAAATTATAGGTTGAAATCTGAGGTTGAGATAATAGGACTACATAAACTAGTATTTTTGCCAGAAAAAGTGTTGCATCATTTTTCATTCTGAAATTAATAATTCTCAAGAAAGATTTACAAAAAACAAATAAAGCATTTCAGAAATCTAAAATGAAAGGAGCTCCTTTAGTTCTTCCAGAAATGCTATTCAGGGCAGCTTTACACAGACTATTATATGCATTTTCATTGTTAGAATTTTTCAATATTTAAATATAATATCTATATGATATAAAGTGGTAAAAAAACAAAACAGCTGAAAAAACCCCAAACATGTAGGCAAAATATTACCTGCACTGTGAAAGAACTTTCAAAAGTGAGGAATGATCCAGAACTGAGTGGACTTTTATTTATGAAAATCTCTGCTTAGAAGGAGTTAAATGCAGTCACATTGATCATATTTGAGCACCGCTTCCATCAGTAGATTGATCAAAAAATAATGACACTCTTGACAATGGACTTGATTTGAAGTTCAGAAGCCAAGAAAAATAGTGTTAGCTGTCCCCTGGGAAATCTTATGGGAAATATTATATCTTACTTTTACTAGAATTTAAAATATTGCACAACAAACTATAAAATTTATGAAACAAATGTTTATATATCTTCTTTGGGTAATGACATAATTGTTGTTCTTGACACAAGAAAAATATTTTTATAATCATATCATTCACTGTACAGAAAGATGCTTCCTTGATTCTCAAAACCATTTGGAAACCATTTATGGTATAAGAAGACTTATATTTGAATATTCTCTGGCCATATACATCTTCTAAGAGCTATTTAAAATAATACACTATCAGTTATTTTAAAAGATACAAGAATTTTAGAAATCAGAAATATGCATAAATACCCAAAAAGACCTCTTAGCTTACCACACAATGTAAATTCCTGAAGCATGTACACAGACGTCTGGTGATCCATCAGCAGTATGAGGACTCTGATTTATTCAAAGAATTATGCAAAGAATTGCATGCATTACTTTCTTTAGAAACTTAAAACTCATAATTTTCTCATTCTTTAAAATTATTTGAAAACATTTTTTTTGTGGGAAAGGAGGGGTTGAGAGCTCTGATTCATACAGAAAAAACCATAGGACCTTTTTTAAAATTCATGATTGACAATGGATTGAAAATAAGTACCAGTCATGGGAGCAGTATTTGAGCTTGAACTGTTTTTACAAAAGCAAAAAATGAGAGTGATTCACTCGTTATCCGATGTTCACTCACTATGTAATGTTGCCCATGTTGTGATATTAACTTATTCTCAGTGAGGAAATCAACAAACAAACAAAATGAAACAAACAAAAAAAAGCTGAGATGTTCCATGATGTTATTGAGACATATAGTCACTGAAATACAAGGACCTTAATTAAAAACAAAAGCTTCTTTTGTATGATAAGCAAAATGAAAAAGCACACAAATTTCACATATGAAAGCCCTTGGAATGTAGAATGTTTTCCCACTTCATGAAATTCAGGAGGGGGGAAACAAGCACCAAAGTCCCCAAATTTTTAAAATCATGTTTTATCAAATTAATAAAATCTCAACATAGTTATTTTTCTCAAAATACCTTTTTCTCCTTCTCTTGTCCAAAATGATTTTGGGTTCACTTTTATTAATTTTAATTTTAATTTTAATTTTAATTTTAATTTTAATTTTAATTTTAATTTTAATTTTAATTTGTATTTGTATTTGTATTTGTATTTGTATTTGTATTTGTATTTGTATTTGTATTTGTATTTGTATTTGTATTTGTAATGGTATTTATTTGTATTTGTACTTGTATTTGTATTTATATTTGTACTTGCATTTGTAATTGCATTTGTATTTGTACTTGTATTTGTATTTGTATTTGTATTTGTATTTGTATTTGTATTTGTATTTGTATTTGTATTTGTATTTGTATTTGTA
>VZUI01032905.1:0-12548 GCA_013401135.1 Cettia cetti
GGTGGTTTGACAAAAAGAAGGAAGACAGCAGCAGAGCTGCTGCGTGCTGACCCCTGGAGAAGGCAGAGCCCTGCCCACCCAGCCCCTCACCTTTGAGCTTCTCGGCCACCACGCTGCACTCGTGGTCGGAGTAGTGGACGACGGGGGGCGGGGAGGGCGGGCGGAAGCGCTCCTCGGCCAAGCGGCGCCGGTGCCGCTCCTCGCGCGCCAGCATGCGCTGCTTGCACTCCCACTCGTACAGATCGTCCCGCGCCTGCGCAAAGTCCACGTGCAGCCGCCCCGTGTCCTTCTTGTCCGTGCTGGAGCCCAGCCGGATGCGGTAGCCTGGCGGGAGGGAGGGTGGTCAATAGGACAGGGGACTTAACTGCGGCTCCCCTGGCAAAAGGAGCCCAGAGGGTTTGGCCCCAATGGCTAACAGGGAAAAAAATCCTACTAAGGCAAGCCAACCAGCCAAATAAAACCCCACTAAGGCAAGCCAACCAGCCAAGTAAGTCCAGCCCACCAGCCAGCAAATTAGGAGCAACTGCCAATTATTTTAGGCACTAGCTATAGAATTAGCTGGACACTTATCCATGTAAGATGGGAATAGATGCTGTACCTCAGCCCAATGCTTTGTATACCTTTTCAGGTGACAAAGCATCGCTGTCTTTCCTCTCAGGAGCGGTTTTCATATATTTAAGCACAATTGCAATGGCAGCAGAAGGCAAACTGACACAGCATCAGAGAAATCTGCCCCAAATTCTGTTGTTCTGTCTATAAAGGCACCATCACAGTTCTGTCCCAGAATTTTAAGCTTCCCTCTGAGTCAAACACCCACCAGACAGGTAAAGTGCCTTGTCCACCATGAACTCCTCAGCAAAGCGGATGTGGCAGAAGTTCTTCTTGCTCTTGCGGATAGCTATGACCTCCCCACACTGCTCAAACACCTCCATGATGATCTGCTCTGTCCCGTTTTCTGGCAGGCCTCCAACAAACACTGTCTTGCACCCTGGGGGCCTCTCTCTCGTGGCTGGAGGGGGAAGATCTGAAAAGAGAAAGCAGAGCAGGTCAGGTTTTGGGTTGCCAGCACACATTCCTTCCACCTGCTCCTCTCTCCTGAGAAATGACCACACCTTCCTGCCCTCCTTCAAACACACACCTGGCTATGCTACATTCAGATTTATGGAGTGGATCCACAGCACTGCTGAGGTGGTGGATAAAAATAAGCATATTCACCAGCATGTTTCCAAAAAGAACATCTTGGGAGCCTGGAACCCTCCAAACACTCTCCTGAGTGCAGGAGGTTCACTGAGCTGCTGTCAAAGAACACAAGCAGCACCAGGAGCTCCCAACCTTATTATGGAAGGTACTACAAAATCACAGAATAAAAAGCTGCCCTAATGTAAATAACATTAAAAAAACATACTCAGGGGATTCTCTGTGCTGCAACTGCACATGCTCCAGACTTGTGTGCTTGAACTACACCTCACACAAGAATAGATGCTGTGAAGACTTCAAACCATGAAGACTTCAAACACTCAGCAACTGGAATGGCTTCTTCCCCAGTCCTTATCAATGTAGCAGCTGAAAAGGCTATTTCTGGAAATGGCAAACACTCAGTGACAAGAACAGGCTTTTCCTGTTGCTCTGTCACCCTCTTGGCAGCAGTGAGTCCCAGGAATGGCCCTTTTCTCACACACACACTGGAGGTTTATATAAACATAAACACAGGGATACCCTATAGAGACAAAGCACAAGCAGACAGTTACGTGGGTTAGGTGGGAAGAGAGTGCAGCTCTTGCAGTGGATGATCTCCTTCACGGCTGGCATGTCCGGAGGGATGGGAGGTGGGACAATCCCCAGACCTGGCATCATGGGGTTGATAGGAGGGATTCCAGTCATCATTCCAAGAGCAGGATCAAAATCTAAATGGAGGAGAGAATAAGGGAGTCAAGTGGGGGAGGGTAGAGTCGTAGAGTCATACAGTCATGTGAGCTCTGACAGCCAACAGGGAGTGTTCCCACGTGTGCCGGTAAAAATCAGGAACACACCAACATCAAACTTTAGATCTGTGCCCATAAAATGATGTTTTTAAACTATTTCATTGCTCATTGCCACAGTCAAGTAACTTTTCTGTTAAAAATAAATTACTTCTTTCTCTCCTCTGTAGACACCAGCTCCCATCTAGTGTCCAACCCTTCCCAGAGAGGTTTGCCTACAAAAAGACCTGTGGCATATGGGAACAGTGGAAAACCTCACCCACTTTGCTTGTATTAAGTAGTTCAGCAGCACTGACAGTTGTGACACAGGCTTAAGGGCATCAGGAAGAATTTGTACATGAAAAAAGTTGTCAGGCTTTGGAGGGAATGGAGTCCCCATCCCTGGAGCTGTGGAAGAAATGACTGGATGTGGCACTTAGAGCTCTAGGCTGGGTGACAAGGTGGGGATCAATCCCAGGCTGGACTCGATCATCCTGGAGGTCTTTTCCAGCATAAACAGTTCTGGGATTTAGGGCATCATCTCACCAAGCAGAGAAGTGTAGCAACTCCAGCAGCTAACAACCTGCCATTTCCTCCATATTTTGAAACATAGTCACAGCAAAAACACAGCTCTGAGGCCAATTCTCTGCCACCAACTGGTGTTTTTGGAGGAAGGGACAAGAAACCTTCCTATTCCAACTGTGAAACATGGACGTAGGAGTACATGGGAATTGTATCCTTATCCATGGGATAAGCTTGTATTGATTTTTCCTTCATGGAAAAATGTCAGCAGGAGAATGACACGGAAACACCATCTCCACAGCAAAGCCAAATGCGAAACAAAGCTTTGGAGACAGGAGAGAACTTTCTCTATTACTGCTGAAAGAGTTGGGGCTGTTCAAACTGGAGAAGAGAAGGTTGTGTTGCCTGCCAGAACAGATATCCACTCCCCAGGTGAGCAGGCAGGTCTTAAGGCAGGGAGAGCATCTCAGTGCAGCAAAGCACTGGAACAGTCAGTTCCATTCAGGACTTTGATGTCCAGCATCCTGCACTGCTGGGAAATCAGGCACAGTTCAGCTCTGTTCCTGCAGGAGCTCTTTCATCCAGTACAAGATGACTCAGCCATGCACATGTATTTCACGCTACAAGGTGGTCATTTCTGGAGAAGAATCTTCCATTAATTTCTGCCATATCCATTTTGCTACCCTGTTGCTTTCCTATTCATCTTCCTCCCATCCTTCCTTACCAGCCACTCCAGTTCAGTTTAGAGTAACATCTTCCTGGATATCATTGCTTTCCTGACCTCTGTGCAGTACCTCCTCCTCTTGCTCCACTGCAGGATACCTAGGGGTACCCCACAATAACTATTATTTGCATTAAAAAACATGTATTCTCATCTTCTCTCAATTCAGGTCTCTAAATAAATCACTTGCAGCATGGATACATTTTAAACACAGCTCAGTGTGTGGGTATTTATCCAGCCCCAGTGCAACAGGTTATTCCCAAAGAACTGTGAGCTGTGTTCCCAAAGGCTCAGCTCACCAGGCAGGAGGGGCTGTCCTGTCATGCCCATGGGAGCCATGCCCAGGTTGTTCATGGCGGTGGCCCAGGCACTCGGGTCGGACATTGGCAATCCCATCGGAATGGAGTCCAGGCTCAGATTTCTGCCACCATCTGTTGAAAGGAACATAGAAGTGATTAAGGACTTAGAGCACATCTCGGCTCTGCCCAGCAAGGCTCTGCAGTGTCAGCACCCAAAACCAGAGCTAAATCCACTCTCAGGGAAGAACCAGAGAAAAAAAACCCCCAGTGCTGTGCCTCTGGAGCAGCTGGGACCTGGAAAACACCTTAAAGCACCTCAGTTATGGTTCATCCACTGCAATTAACAGTTTTGAGGGGCCTTGAAGGAACACTGATTAACGGTAAAGAGACTCTGATTCCTCACAAGAGATTTAGGAACAAAGGACACATCCAGCAGGTATAAACTGTCAGACTGCACTGAGCTGAAGGGAGCTGTTCCAGCTGGATCCTCCCACTGCGATTGAAGTGCTGTCAGCTCACCAAAAACATCATTAAACTGTGCTGTAAAGTCCCTGATTCTCCTTCAAGGATTTTTAACTCTCCAGGGAAACAGTTGGACCTTCTCTCTACCCAGCTGCATTTCACCCTCTCTACAGCTGTGGGCTTTGCACATCACCTTCCTTCTGCCTCAGGTGCAGCCTCATCCTTCTCCTCTGCACCTGGAACCTCCCTAGGGAAGTTCCCGAAACATTCCCAGAGACTGCTCTGTCCATGCTGTAACATCCCACCTCCACGGCACAAGCAGGTGCCACACTTCCCCAGTGACACTGGTGGGATTGCAGTTTTCAGCCACAATGTAATCTGCAAAGACATTATTCTGTGTTTCCTTTTTTCCCAATCTTCCGCGAGAAATCCTGAAGCTGGCATCTAGGAAGTTTTCCTTGCAAGACTCCTTGATCTGACATTACAATATCCTACTGCTCATTTCACGCTTTGTATGACATTATCTTAAATGTGAATGTCTCCAGTCATTCAGCCTGAGCTGCCTTATCCTGCTTTTAATTATGGTCATGATTTTAATCTTGAGATTCTGTTCAATTAGTAAAATAAATCTATTGGGACAAGTTTAGAGAATCACAAAAGGGTTTGGGTTGATGGGACATGAAAAACCATCCCATTCCACCCCTTACCATGAGCAAGGACACCTTCCACTATCCCAGGGTACTCCAAGACCCATACAACCTGGCCTTGGACACTTCCAGGGATGGAGCAGCCACCGCTTTTCCGGGGACCCTTTGCCAGGACCTCCCTACCCTCCCAGAGAACAATTCCCTCCCAATATTCTATCTAACCCTGCCCTCTGGCAGTGGGAAGCCATTTCCCATTGTTCTATCACTATGTACTCCTTGAGGAGATCCCACAGTACAAGCCTGGCTCCAGGCACAGCAGTGGGGCTGCAGCAGCAGCAGAGCACAGCTCCCCCTGCCCACCCTGCACAGCCACCCCCCTGGATCCAGGCCACTCTACACAGAGCCCTTGTGTCCTGCCAGCAGTGGAGCTGGTATCAGCTCACCTGGGGGAATGCTGCTCCTCTTCCTCTTTCCTGGGTCACTGCCATCCTCAGCCGGGCTGTTTGACACCAGCTGGTCAGCGGTGCTGCCCAGCCCCAGGGACTCAGTGCTGGCAGGTTCAAAGGACAGGTGGCTTAAACCTGAAAGAGAAAAGCACACTTACAGATTTTAACTGGTTTGTGATGCTTCTGGATCACTGTATGAGAGAAATGCTCAATTCCAGGTACAAGCAGCACTCCAGGCCCTGAAGGAATCCTGATTCCGGGCCCCAGCTCTGCCTCATCTGAATGTTACACAATAAAATATTATTCACCAGCATCAAATCCACCACCCACACAAATCAAACTGCCTGACAGTGTAAGCCAGGGGTGCATCTTCCCTGGGTTAAGCAGCATTTCAAGCCTGGAAACTCAAAGGACAGGATTTTTCCCTATTTCTTCAGTGCAGGAATACATTGTTAAGAGTTACTTAAGTTTCACCAGTTGAGAATTCACCTGGAGTGATTTACTACCAAAAAACAAGGCACAAGTGAGAACACCTTCAAAACGAGAAGATGCAGTTGCAATTTTTGTTCAAGAAGTCTGCCACACAGCTGCTCCTGGTCATGGCCATGGAAGGGGTTCTTGGATGCACATCCCAGAAAGAGGAGCTCCAGACCCACCCCCGGCTGCACCCTCTTGTCAGGGAGCTGTGGAGAACAAGAAGGTCTCCCACGAGCCTCCTCTTCTCCAGGCTGAAGAGATGGGTACAGTGCCCTGAACTGATCACTGAGTTCCTCACTCCACCTTCTGTCACAGTCAGCACTTGCATGAAGGCAAGATCGAAGGAGCACTGAAACACCAAGTTTGATTTATCTTTGTCTCAGCAAATTCACCTTGAACAGCCAATACAGAAAAAAAAAAAATTAAAATTACAAATCTTTTTTTTTTTGTGGACCCATATGAAGTGATAAAAAAAACATTTCTAAGGTGCTCTGTGTTCCCAGGGGAATCAGCAGAACTATGAGAGCAGCAACAATGACAATTATCCCACCCCAGAGCACTGATGGGCCAAGGCATTTGTACCAAGCCTTCAGGACACTTTGCAGCGCTGTAATTTCTGTTCCAGAGGATTCCACTTCCAAGAACTTAATAAACATGGCTGCAGGCTCTGGCTGTAAATAGCCAAGAGGGTACAGGGAGCCTGGAGGGCTCCTGTCTGAGCCACTGAAAGGTGAGAATGCAAGAAGCAGCCAAAACCACAAGGACTATTCAGCTGGCAACAACAATAGTCACGCCTGGCCATGCAGGATGCCTACAATGCTGTGGCTTAAATATTCCAAAGTCAAAATATCATGGAGGTCATGAAGGCTCAGGAAAACACATCTGAATGCAGTAGGTTAAAAATAGAGAGGTTGTGCATAGGGAAGACAGCAGGAGAAAGGAAAAGGAGCAGTCCTAAGCTTACATTGGTATTATCCATGTGACAGAAAATGCAAAATTGAACTTGAACAAGAGCTTTCCCACATTCAGGAATAGGGAAGGATGGAGAGAAACAGTGGGACAGCCAGACACTGACGTCACCAGGATGGCCAGACACCCTGCTCTGGCAGAAGACAACACTGTGGAGACACCTGGCACTCAGCAGTACCTGAATGCCAATGGACACTGCTCAGACACTGCTTTCCAACCCACTGGGGAACACTCACTCCAAAGATTTCCAGTCCCAGTTTGAGCTGGGATGCTCAAATGTCCCAGCATGTCCGCAGGGGCAGCTGACACAAAGCAGCCATCAGCTGGAAGGCTCTGGGTGGAGGCACCCATGTGACCTGGAGCAGGAGCCTGTTCCTCAAGGCTCCCCAAAACAGGACCAGGTACTATTCACCAGAAGCTAACAACAAACACGGTGCCGCAAAATCCCTTGGGAAAGCTTTGCTCTCACTTCACGAGGATGGAGAAAGAGCAAAGGGCAGTACGGAAAGCAGGTGAGACAAGCCATAAGAAAGGGACCTTACTTGCTGCTCTCTTGCAGCACAGTTTGCTCCAAAAATTAAGCCAGAGAGAAGATTCCAAACACACTCTGGAGTAAGAAACCCCTCATTATGTCAGATTTGCCACCCTACACAGGATAAATGCCATGGACAGCAGCCAATTTTCAGACCCACCTGCCTCTCTCCTGTCAGCTCAGTGAGCAGCCAGAGCTCCAACCACACCCCACTGGGTACAGAGAATGGGCTCAGAAGAAAGCTGAAGCTGCATAAAATCCTCTCTCCTGGGCTCTGAGCAGAATCAAAGCTGACAGGCTCAGCCAGTACAGCCACGAGGCACAAGCAAGAGCATCTCTCTGTCCTTTGTGCCAACCAGAACGAGGTGTCCTTGGCCATTCCGGGCTGCTCTGCTCTGTAGGGAAGGCACCAGCACAGGAGCAAACCACAGGGGTTTGCTCAGTATTCCTGTAGCAAGCCAGCCTGGAAAGGCCAAAATCAGATTTCTGCATTTGCTGGGAAATGCTACACCTAAGGTAAAGGGGGGGTGGAGAAAATCTGGGTTTCCAGCAAGTGTCAGAACTGGTGTCAGCACTTTCAGAGCCATACGTGGCACAGGTGTCAGTGTGCCCTTCATCTCCCTGCTCCTATCTCCAGGGATTTTCAGGAGTCCATTTTTAACAGTGAGACATAAGGCACTGCCATAATGCAGTGATTAAACATTTAAAAATAAAAATCTGGGCTAGAAGATTCCTCAGCAGAAAAATGGATCAGGGAAAGAAGTGGGGATGCTGAAAAATGAGCAGAAGGTGACTCTGAGCAAGGCCTCTCCCACAGCTCCTTGTGGGTGTTTTTCCTCTCTGGAAATAGGTGTTGAGCTGTGCCTGATGGGAAGAGTCCACAACTTCCCACCAGCCTAAGCAGCACTGATAATGCACAGCCCCCTGTCCCACTGGGTTGGGATCAATCCAGGTTCGTGTTGGGGCTAAATATGGCTGCAGCTTCCACAGCACAGCTTCAGAAAGGGCTGGGGGAGAGAGGAAAGATCTCAATGTTCCAGACATAAATCAAGAGAAGTATCCATCTTCACTGGGTCCCATGCCAGACCCGGGACAGGACTTGGTTTTTCAATCCTGCTAATAGAGCTGGGCCATCTGCCTTAAAGACCAGGGGAAAAATAAACCGCAGAGTCCCTGGGGTGAGCTGAAAAGCCTGTTTTAAGGTCATTCCCATTACCAAGAGCTGGAAACACTGGAAATCACAACCAAAACACAAGATTGTGCAGCTCACGTGCAACACTACTGGGACCACTTACAAACAACACAGCACCCACAGGGCTGCTGCCTCGGGATTTGGGCAAAACGTTCCCTGCTAGGCTCAGGAACCTTCAGTTAAGTGGTGGCATGAGCTTTGCCACAAGCCTGGCACTGCTCTGGACTCACAAGCTCCAACTGCAGCCTCACTCTGCCCAAGCACTGGAACAGTTTTCCTGCCATCCAACCAGCTAATAAACAGCAGGAACATAATAAACAGCAGAAACATAAACCTCTGTCCCAAAACTCAAATTACAACTATTACCAGGTACTCTGACACTGTCACACACCTAAAAACCTTTCAATGATGCACTCTAAAAGCCTGTGCAGGTTGGTGCTTGTATGGTCATATTTTGGGGTGTCCTTGAACCCTCTCAACTACTCTGGGTCACACTTTGGGGTGCCCCAGATCCCTCTGAACCCTTCAGGTGACATTTTGGGGACCTCTGGGTTCCTCTGAACACATATTAGACTTCTGTTACTGAGCATCAGGGGAACTCCAGAAATGGGCTGACACAGGCTTTACTATAAATATGGATTTACCTTTTGCCAACATTGGCAAATATAGGGAATAAAAAGTGCTCAGTCTGAGCAGGATGCCTGTGTTTTTGGGAATATTCCAGGATACACTGTGCCATTGATTACACAGTGCTGGGTTTAAGCCCTCAAGAAATGAACTTCAGCAGACACCAAAGTACATCCGCAGCATTCAATTAGAACACAAGAGAAAAGAGCCCAGCAGGGAAGGGAGAGGGATACTGAAGCTTTGAAGTTACATTTTGATCCAAACAATTCCCATTTGGAAACTAATTCCCAGGTTCAAAAACTATCGCTGGTCTTGTGCATGTTCCTCTACCGCACTCCTGGCTTAGTTGGGAAGCTTGGTAGAGCTTTCCAACCATCAGCCTGAGCCGGGAGCTGGCCAGGCACACTAATGAGAGCAGCACAATTTAACAATGACTTCTGTCAACTCCAGGTAATCCTGCAGGGCAGCAGGAGCCGTGCAAGGAATCCCAGAACCACCCCCCGTGTTACCTGTGAACTGCACAAGGAACATGGCAAGATGCTCATCGTAAGGCAGGAGTTCAGACACTTCTCCCACTGCTTTCAGCTTGGCTTTGTGTTTGAAAATTCAAGTGGCAGGCAGAGCTCCCTCACTCAGCTCCCGGCACAACAGGAAAGCTGGGACCTAGTGACAGCAGAACTGCACCAGGGCAGGCAGGACAGCCCAGGCTGAGAGTCCAAGCTGGCAAGGGGCTGGCACTCAGCAGCTCCATGTGTCACCATCCATCTCCTGTGACTGACACCCATAGGCAGATTCCAAGATGCAGGGGACAGAGGCAGATGAGCAGGTGGGAAGGCAATTAACAGCTAGAGCATCTGAATTTGCCAGGGATTTCATCCATCACTGCTCTAAGCACTGGCACGCAGCTCAATAAACCCTGTTTGCATGCCTGAGATTAGTGGCCTTTGCACTGAAAGATTAATTCCTGGTAATCCATGATGGTAAGAGTCACAGTGCTTGCTTTCCTTGATTCTGGAACCTTGTATTTGAAAGAAATATATTAATTTCAGGCAGCTAATTATTCTAGTAGGGCTCTATAAAACCAAGGGATACAAAGAGCCCCTTCCTCCTTTGTGCCTAAGAATGCAGCAGCCAGCAACCCCAGTCAGGGACATCAGCCTGCAGAGTTTTCACAATAAGTACAGCCACAGCAGCAAAAAATAGGGGGATGTGACCAAGTTCTGTATGAGCTGTGCCCTTCACTCAATGATTTAACTCAAAACAAAGGAAGAAACTCCTTACCAGCATGTATGTACACGTATGTGTGTCACCAGCAGCAACCTAACACAGCCCTCGGTGCTTCCTAACAGCGGAACCTGCCATGCCCACCACGCCAAATTATTAAATATTCCATGGAATGTTTTCAGGATGCTCACAAGGCTCCACTAAACCACCCTCCCTCTGCACGTACATCAAGGAATTCTAACCCTGGGATTTCCAAGGGGTGAGCTGCTCATGCTCCAGGGGGTGCAGAACAGATGGCTGCAGGCAGCTCAGTACCATCCCTTCCAGACTCCCTCAACACTTCTGGAGAGCAATATCCAGCAAATGCCACCTAAGAACAATGCTCAGCAGCTCCTACTTTTGGAAATATCTTTTTGAAAAGCTAGGAGAAGAAAGCTGATGGGCAAAGGGATGCAGGACTAACTACACAGAGCTACTGGGGAAGAAAAAAAGGGGGAAAAAGAAAAAAAAAAAAAAAGGAGGAAAAAAGAGGAAGACACAAAGAAAATTCCAGCAAAGCCAGCAGTCAGGATCATCAGAAAATCCCAGTGCAAAAGCTTGGACTGATGGGGAGGAGAGCTTCGTGGAAAGCCAGAGTGAGGAACTGATGGCTGAGAGTGGAGCAGCTGGATAGGATGGACATGCTGGAACTGGAATAATGTCAGCAGAAAAGTTAGGGATTAAGGGAGAATCTCACACCATCTTTGGAAGGTATATAGAATACCTCAGTAGCAACACCTGATCTTTGCAATGATTCGGTGATTGAACCTCATCCCTGCTACGAGCTCCAAACACATGACCTTCAACACAGAAACCTGACCTCACCCCAGCTCCCACACAGCTTTCAACAACTCAGCTCAAGGGCCTTTTTAATTACATCCTCAAAATACCTCAAATAAGCCTTGAAGAAACAGAGAACCCAACTCCTGGCTTCCAGCACAGGAAGGGGTACAGCTGGAGTACGAAGGAATACAAGTTGGAGTGACAAACTCCTACCCCAGGTCACCTCCATGCTTTCCCATGGCACTGATGCAACTGCAACTTTCTGCAGGAAAACATGGAAAAATACAACAACTAAATAATGTAGCTACAGGGGACGTAGGAATGGTGTAGGCTAATAAGGAGCTTACCCAAGGATTAATGTTTGTGTAAC
Organism: Cettia cetti; assembly: GCA_013401135.1. NCBI lineage: Eukaryota > Metazoa > Chordata > Aves > Passeriformes > Sylviidae > Cettia > Cettia cetti. The sequence continues at coordinate 11,269 of VZUI01032905.1, forward strand.
AAACACGTGGCACTTAAAGAACAAAAACATCTCCACGCAGAATGACCAGGATGGATGTTACTGGGAACAGCATCCAGCACCAAAATATGAGGAAAAGAAGAGAGCAAGAAGCACATAAACTAAAGAAGCTTCATATAAATGCTCAAGGAACTTAATAAACACATGCATGTGCATATATGAGTTACAGTCCAGGGCTGTGGGAGAGCTGTAGCCCACAGCAGCTGTGGGCACCAGCACGAGTGTCTTCAAAGCTCCCTGTGCTGCCCACGGACCATCTGCTGTGACACCACGGATCCAACACAGCCCAGACACCTCAGAAGAGCCTCGGGAGAAAGACAGAGCACAGCCAGGTGCAGCCCACCTCAGGGGGAAGCTCCTGCCATCTTCACCCCCCACCACTTTTGTAAATTGCTTGCTTTTAGAGCATCAGAGTAATTTCTTTATATTTCTCCTTGTGCCACTTTCACAGGATCATCAGATTTGAAAGAGACCTTCAAGATCATCCAGACCCACCAGCATCACCAAAATAACCCCTCAAAACATCCCCAAGTGCGTCTTGAACACGTTCAGAGATGGTGCCTCAACCCTGAGGAATTTATTCCAAGGCCTGACCACTCTGGTTGTTACTAACTTCTAACCTGAACCTACCTTGGCATGACTTGAGGCCATTTCCTCTCACCTTTAGCAAACACGACATGGCACAACATCCCAACCCCCTCGACTGCCCCTCCTGTCAGGGAGTTGTGCAGAACCAGAAGGTCCCCCCACAAGCCTCCTTTTCTCCAGGCTGAGCTCCTTTCCCAGCCGCTCCTGATGCTCCAGACCTTTCCCTGGACACTCTCCATCTTTTCTGATGTAATTTTAATGTCCTTTTTGAAGAGATTTTAACTACCACTGAACCCAAACAGCGGCCCAGACACTTCCCATATGGAATAAACTTTCAGACACAGCCTCCCCGCCACCCAGACAGACCCGGAGCCCTGCAGGCGTCTCCACCAGTCTTCCCGAAGTCCCGATGGCTCCTAGGAGGTTGTTCAGGCCCTCCACAAAACTCCCCGACTGGTTCGGCCGGGCCGGAGCGGCGGAGGAGGCCGCTCCTGCCCAGCGAGCCCCGCTGCCGGCCGAGCAGCGGCACGGAGGGCAATGGAGAGCGGGGCAGCCGCTCCCACTCCCGGGCCCCGGCAGGGGAGCGCTCCGGGCCCGGCCGCGGCTGCCACCCGCTGCAGGCCGGCCCCGAGCCCCCGCTCGGCCTCTCCCGCCGGGGCTCCGGGGCAGGGCGA
>VZUI01032906.1:0-63346 GCA_013401135.1 Cettia cetti
AAAAAAAAAAAAAAAAAAAAAGAACCACCACAAAACAAAAACACCACAAAACAAAAAAAAAGTCTAAACAAGAAAAAGCCCTGAAAAACAAAACAACCCACCCCAAAACTGATATACAGCAAAGCCTTCAAGGAACACTCCTGCTCCTGCAGCAAAGACAAGATGCACACAACTAAAAAGGAAAGGAAACAATGCAGCAAAAAGGATTCCCTTTATTACACTCTATTCAGTTGCTGTGCATCTGGAAACTCCACTGAATAAATGCATTAGAACAGAATAGTATAAATTTGACATTAATTGAAGGAACATCATAAAAAATGCTTTCCCCTGCTATCTTGCATCAGAATTATGCTCAAACTATCTACAATTGTCAGAAAAAAAATGGTGACTTCTGTGATTTACACAAGCTATCAGATGAGTGATTCACACTGTTCTGTTATTTGTCAAACAACATATTATGTCTCTAGCTGTTGCCTCACCCTTCATCTATGATCAGGAAATTATAAGAGGGCACTAGTGCTCAGCACTGGGCTGGAATCTTCCTTGGTTTCTTCTCTCTAAGTTCACTCCTTTCCATCACACATTGCATCATAGTCTCTTTCTATACTTCAGTCATAGTTAATATATTGATTAACATCACCCATATTCTGGTTCATAAAGATCAAAGTCCTAGTAATGGCAGTATCTATATTTAAAAGTGGCTGGTTTTTTACTATAGCAATACAATACTACACGTAGTCATCAGTGGAATTATCCACAATCCAAACTCAGAAAGAGAAAACCCAACAAGCACTACTACTGAAATACCCTGAAAAAAGATTACTCTGAATTCTCCCCTCTTACATTTTTAATAAACTATTTCAAAGTCCAGTGAAGTGATCACAGATGTGGAGTGTTTTCCCATATCTGTCTCTTGCAAAACAAATACATAGAAAATTTATCCTGGAAACACAAACCTCCTCAAAAATGTTGAAGCAATTAATATATAGCCCAAATGACAGTAAATTTCAAGTCATCCCATTACTGCACTTCAGTCTTGTGAAGAAACACTGCTTCTGAAATAGGATTTCTGATTTAGATACCCATGACCTTTTAAAACCAAAATTATAATGTTATAAATGCCAGTAGGGATAAGCATAAAGCATGTGTGTGCATTCAGGCTCCTACTTGCACTTACTACCTTGGTTGCATGTCATTAATACCAAATTTTGTTTGGCCATGAGGTATTCACACCTGTTCCAAGGTGTGAACTTTTCCAATCATGCCATCTCCAGGGAGAAAAAGAGGTAGCAAAACCACACAGATGTGAAGCCATTTGACAGCCTATCCATGAAGAGATCACAAGCAGTTCTGTGTTAGCACACTCAGAACCAAAAAGTGACTAGTGTGTGCAGTCATATGCATACTTCCTCTCTTGATTTTCCCCATCCCCATCTCAGTCACAAGAAATCGTCTGCTCCCTAATGGCTGCAGGATGACAAATACATAAGAACTACTATTTGAATCTCAGATTGCATACTAACATACGTGAGCTACAAAGGGAAAAAAAATCCTTATATTTGAGAGTATTAAGATCTAAAGGAAAAAAAAAAACCTGAATGAACAGAAAACAAGGGTGTTTCACTTTCCAATGTTTTTCAGCAGCATGGCCTTTCACCAAATTCATATCTTGCATCAGGATTAGTTTGAAGTATTTCAAAGTGGTGAGAAATAACTCTTTGATGGTGTTTCAAAGAAAATGACTTCTCAGGAATTCCCATGAGGTGCAGGATCAGGTAAGTTTGGGAAGATAAACATTAAGGCAGTAACAGAAATTACCAGATCTTGTCTTACTTCAGGGAGAATTTTAAAATATACTATTCTTTGTAGAGCTCTGTTACTAAAGCTTTACAATATTTTGCTCAGTCAGCGTTACTACACAACTGCCTTACCCCACAAGTCCACCCAGCTTTAACCATTCACTCCTTACACACCCAACCTGTGCTTTGGGCTCCAGTGCAGCTGAGAGGATCCTCATTCTTCTTCCAGTTATTCAGCCTGGAAAATCATACATTGACACAAAAGAGAAGCCAGAAAATTACTGGATGATGGCCAATTAAATAAAATAGTTGGCATCCATAAAGCACATGGGGTACCATAGGTCTTTACACTTCATGAATTCTGTGCTCTATTATTATCAACACAATTACTCTGGGACATTTGTTGAGCAGTGCAGCACAGCAAGCATTGGCTAGAAACTTGTCAGCTACACACACAAAGAAGTGCCTGTCTGCAGCTATAAACCTTTCATTCCTGAATTCCAGTCAGTTAGTGACAGGCAAAGGATGTAATGTGTCTGTGTTCAGACTGCCTCACATGGCACACAGCAGCAGAACCTCTCCCCAGCTTGGAGAGAGCAGTCATGCCAGTCCTCATCCTTCCCTCCCTGCCTGTGTGGATGAATCAGGAAGTGGCATATTTTTTTGAAGCAAATTCCTTTCAGCAAATTACAGCAGGAGCTCTCCGTTCCATCCATCAACACACCATTGCCTGATGACCAGCTTCCTCACGCCTTCCATTTTATTAATTTCCCTGCCCCCTATATTTGTTGATGTCTGCGCACGTGGCATTTCATAAAATTTTGTGGCTGCACCAAGACTGCCAGTTGTAGCAGAATCAGACAGCCCCGGAGTTGAAAATTTCTTTTAACAGGTTATAGTGCAGACTGGCTACTGTTTTATTTGCCCACCCACCCACTATCCATAACCTGGCTCTTAAACACCCCATTTCCCAGGCCCATATTCAAGGAAGTGAAAACACACTGTCTTTGTAAGCTGACTTCTACCACTTCGGACAGGTGTTTCAAGCCACGAGAAGCAGCAGCAAGGGCAGGTCCCCGTGTGGATATGTCTAACCGAACCAACACTCCAGCTGAGCGTATTGAAAGGCAGAAGCTGTTCTGGACGCGGAGCAGATGCTCCCGGCAGCGGAGGAAAGCCCCGCGCCAGCTCTGCGGCACCATCTAGCGCCAAGAGGGAACAACCTCTGGGGATAACAGATCCACGCCGGGTTACGCAGAGCTCAGAAACAACGCAAAATAAAGGCACGCAAGCACAAATCGGAAAGGAGCAAGACAACTCCTGGCAATCCATTTTCGCTGTGCACATGCTGGGGCCCGCTTCTGTCACTCTAGGACTGGAACGTTTCTGTGGCGCAGTCCAAACCGGTCGCGCACCAGTGAGGATGCTGGCAGCGCGCACCGCGGAGTCCCGCCACGCTCCTCACCACTATTCCCTCCGGGCTCCGCAGATGAATCACAACAGCCACATGTTCTCGAAACGTACGTGCAGCCCTGCAGCTGCCTCTCCGCTCCTGTTCCAGGCTGACGGCTACTCTGGAAATCACGGCGGAAGGGCAGCAGCTCTGAAAAAAACACCCGCCAGCCTTGCGGGAGGTGATCAGAGACAAAACTCGTGCACATCCTCTCCACCAGCTCCCGAGGCAGAGGAAGAGACGGACCCAGCTCCTGGGCATGCTGGCCTCTAGAGAACATTAACTCAGTGATTCATGTCCCTGTTCAGGCTCAAACCGCAGATCCCAAGTGGTTCCCTTCTGCTCTCTAAAGTTACATCTACTTCCTCCAATTTTATTACCACTACTAGTTGTAGAGGTTGGGGTCACTTCTTTTTTTCCATTTCCTGCATCCAAAAAAGTTCATTACTTATTATAAATCTAGATGACACGACTTTTTTTTTTTCCCTGAGAGCAGCTTAGTTCTTGTAATTTTATACAGCTGCATATTTGCAGCATCTAAGGAACAATTCCTGCTACACTCGTAGAACTTCAGTGCCAGATTCCTCAACCTTCAGATATTCCAGCAATTTTCAGTTTAAAAATAGTAGAAAAGGTGATTTTTCTACAATTATGAAGTCTCCAAAGAGTTATGGAATTCACAACCTTACGTTGTGTGAAATCTAGCTGTTTTTCAAACTCCCCATTGATTCCAACTTGAATAATGACAATCTTGTATTCTCATGCCAAAAAACACTTCGAAAATCTATCCCAGTGACAAATTAAATATAATTAACATTCATTTTCAAATGGTGGCCCTCAGCAGGACCTGATCAGCAACAGAGAAAGCTACCACAAATCCATCAATTTCAAGTTTTATTTTTCATGTTGGTGAAACACACAGTCTCTTCTCAAGAGGCAGCATCTGTAAAGCTGTTACAAACACATTTTGTACTCTATTACACCATAGATTTGGGAAAAGAACAAGTAAAGCACAGGTTTCAGACTGCACTTGATCATCTGAGTATTAAGTTACAGATAATTTAGAAATCTTCTGATTTTACATATACATTGCATTGGCCATTGCTCAGCCTCCATGCACAATTAATTTTATTTTTTTTATTACAGTCAACACTGGTTTTGGAAACTCTTTTGCTGTAGATGTTATATTTTCCATTTTAGATTAATTAAATGGTATTTACAGAAGTGTGCAAATTGCTTTGAAAGATAGAAACAAACACTAACACATAATATACAGACAGTTTCTTCTATAGTTAAACATTTACTAAAAGGCAGTTAACATTCCTAACACACTTTCACTATCTAAAATAGGAGAATAAGTTATATAAAATAGACCATCTTATTTTCAGACGCTTCCATTTCTGCAGATTTGGTCTTTGCAGCAACATTGCAATTAAAGATTAAGATTCTACTATTAAGAATCAGAAATGTCAATTCAATGGCAGCTTAGTACCAGTCACTTTTGTTCCAGGTTTTCCACACTTGGCACAGAACAAAGAAACAACTTGAGGGAGGGGTGGAAGACAGTTTTGCACTTTTTTTTTTTTTTTTTTTTTGGCCATTTGGAAAGTATGCTTTAAAAATGTAACACATAAATATGTGTTTAGGGGCTGTTAGTGTTACAAGCACAGTTTAAATAAATCTGAAACTTCTTCCACAGAAGCACACATAGTTTCCAGTTTTCTTATGAATCTTATCATTTCAGATACATGCAGTTGCTCACACACACAAAAAGCAGACTCCTTGGGTTCACATGATAAAACTGATTTCAGAACTAGAAGGACCAGGAAATCCTTGAAAAAAATTACTTAGTGTTCCCTGAGTTCCTACGTGTGCATTTTTCTCTACCTGGGATAAAGACTTGCCATAATAAGTGTTAAGCTCAACTTGATTAACAAATCCAGAAGGCAGAAGTAAAAATTCAGTTAAATTGAAGTGAGTGTCTCCAACAGTGAAAATTTGAGAATTGATCTAGAATTCTAGGAAAGTCTTCAAAACCATCTTTTGTGTATACCTGCAAGCATTCTCAGAGAAAAGCAATTCACTTCCTAAAATTTCATAGAGCCAAAACCTTTATATACATCATCAGTAACAAAGGGAAATTACCCTTCAGATAGTTAAGAACTACAGGTGCATCTTAAACAGCTTTAAAACTCATGGTTATCATTACACAAGAAAAAGACACAAAATTGTTTTTTGAACACCCATTAAATTGAACAATGTAACTTTTTAATGTGACAACAAATTATGCTGCAGTTTGTGCTTCCCATCTCAATGTTACTGAGTGCTATTCACCCCAAGGAAAGTAAATATTAGCCCTCTAAAACTTGAAGCTTCATCACAATTACAACTGACACAATTTTGTCAGACATATGTTTGATATCTTTGACATCCAATTCCTTAATATGGCAGAAACTATCCCAACACTTTAGATTGCACTTTTGATCTCTTGCTTACAGAGCTTTGGGCATAACACAAATCCCTGCTGGATTCCAAGTTATGTCACCCTAGTGCAGACCTTGCTTAGGTCCTGCTCAAGGAACAAGCCACAAGCACAACTTCTAGACTTGACAACTTTTAAGCACAAAATGGTGAAACAAATTTAGGACACCAAAGAAGCCTGCAAAACACATGATGACTTGAAACCAAATAGAAATAGGATGCATTAAAATTTGGTAACCTTGGATTCTAAGCTAGTTTGAAAAATGCCACTTACAGGAGATATCTGTTAAATGCTTTCAAAATACGAAAGAATCAAATGTCTTCATAGACTAGCATACTAATTAGCAAATAAACACCTAGGATGCCCACAAATTCAAACATATCACTGAAACATTCCACCTAAGTTTTTGTTAAACATCTGTCTTCAGAAGTTTATATTCAGTGCACATTACCTGCTAACCTGTTTCTTTTTTGGTTATGGCACACTTCACAAACACTGCTAAGAATGGTTGCTCACTCCTTCCTTTTCTAAAGTGCACATTGCAAACACTATGGACACATTTACTTCCAAGTATTTCAGGTCAATAAATTTCTTGTGAGGAAAGGCAGATGTGTATTTTTAATCTTGAAAGATAACCTAGCTACTACCCTAGTGGAGTAAAAACGTGGAAAACAAACTGAGTGCTCCCCCTAGTGCTTACACAAGTAAAAATCCTGCCTGGCACAGTCTGCCCCACATGGTCTTAACAGGAGATAAACAGCCAGATGAATGATCATACACTTAACTCACAAAACAACTGCAAACATCTTACTGGGACCAAAAAGTGTCAGCTGTTGAAATCCAGCACTTAAAATTTTGTACCGCTCTCCCCCAGTGCCTCTGAGGTTTTGGTTTCTTTTAAACTGTGCTTTTAGTAAAACTCTTCTCAATTTTTTCCCATCAGTTGAGGGCAGGACCCTAAGGAAGCTCCTGCCAAGTAAGAGATGAAGTCCAAAGATGTTTCAAGATGATGGGCACAATCATGCTTTTTCTCCCGCACTGCACCCAGAAGCTGCCACATAAATATTAAGATTCCCATATCACAATTGCAATGAAGCTCTGGTAAATCTGGTACCTTTGGATATGCTCAACATCACAGGTCAATCAGATATTTATGACAACCTAGTCTGTAGCTAGCACAGTCCACCAGAATATTCATCCTCTTCCTCATCAGCATGAGAGCCCACTGCAGCTGGTCCTCTGGCTTTGTCTTGGGCAGCATTTGGCGATTTCTTCTTGATTCCACCTCCTGGGACCACCAAGGTGAGACCAAGCTTGGCATACTGACAATAACAAGGCAAGTTTAACTTATGTACTATCATAGAATTGACTGATGCTCACAATAAGCAAGCAGGCAACATTCAGTACAGAAACAGAGTGATGATGCTCTCAGGTATATCTTTCCAGCTTGGAATAAACAAAACATTGGTTCATTTTTCTCTATCTCAAATACTTTTAGAATAGGGTATGAGATCTGTATTGATGCCACTTATTATTGAATAAATCATCCACACAGCTCCTCTGGTCCAAGCTTTATGCAGAAAAGAAATAATTCCAGTATGTAGTTTTTCATACATTATCTAGCATTAGATCATGTAAACAGTCTTATGAGCGTTGTTCAGCAAGACTAGTGACTTAATTTTTAATATTCAATGAATTAAAATTAGCCAATACTGCTACAAGATTTGGCAGGGATGGATGTTTCCATTACTTCACACCATTCCTATCTTATACTTCCTACAATTTACAAATTCAATTAAATAAAAAATGGTGGGGAGACACAACTACTTGCTCCAAATTCAAAATTCAAAATCCTTGCTAAGAATAGGCAATGGAAAAAAACATTCAATGATGCCATCCTGTAGGCATGTTCATGTTCATGCACATTTATCTGCTGCATGGTATTTCTGAGAAAAAGCAGAAGCAGCAAACTGTTCTTGCCCTTAAGGAAGCAAGCAGAAGAGGACAGAATTTTGTTTAACTCATTAAACAAATCCAGCAAATCCTTAACAAGCTGTCCTTTCACCTAATCCTTCGCACCATCTGAAAGGCAGGCAGCACCATCACTGGCAGGAAAAGTAAAAGAATGCAGGAAGCTCACAGCCTGGCAGTATGACAGGATGCCACAATAAATACATGGACTGTGCTCTTATTTTCCTCTACTAAGAAAAAGACCCACCCTCTTAAACTGAAAAAACACCCTGATCACAGGATCTGCCTACTTACATCATTATCCATGTATTTGAAGAGTGGAGAATTACAGACTTCAGAAACTTGATCCTGGTCCTGCTGATCATACCCTTCTAGAAGTTGCTCCAGTGCTGCACAGTCTTCACTTCCATTAAACCCTGGTATACTGAAGGAAATTAAGAGTTGATTTCTTCAGGTACACAAATCATATCCATAAAAATTAAACTTTAAATAATATTAGTTTGCACACTGTAAGTAAGACCACAGTCATAGGCAAGACAAAATCCAAACTTCTCTCCTGTAACATGGCAAGAACTTTTAATTTCCATCTCATTTCCCCTGTCACAACTAGTTCTTTATGACTTTGTATTTTAGGTTTGTTAAGAAGAATCACTGTAGCCATTACAGCTAAATCTCTTACGTGTGAAAACGATTCCTGATAGCAATATACCAGGGAACATTATTATTGTACTGTAAGTCAACAGAAGTGCATGTAAAAATTTTATAGGAAATCAGTGTCAAGCAAGATAGATGCACATTAGTAAAACATTCAGTTTAAAATTACAGGACACAAAGTAGACTTACCTGTAGCTTTCTCTCACACATCTTTCTGCAGCAACATAATCATTTCTATGAAGATGAACTAAGACTTGAGCAATAGTTTTCTAAACAAAAAAAAAAAGTAAGCCTTATGATTCTTTAGAAATTAACAATAAAATATGAAAAAAATAGTAGACTAGTAATATCTAGTATGAGAAAGGTCATTACAATCCACAATCATCCTAAGAAACTGAGACAAGTGAGTCAGAACAATCTAGTGAAAAAGTAGAGAGCCATCTCCTCAGCTGGTACGAAATAGGTTATCTCCCATAACATTTTAATGGATTGTTGTCCCAAGTAATAGTTTTTGTAGTTTGTTTTTTTTGATAACATCTTTATTTTTATATGGTTTGGTTTTGATAGCTCCTGTAGATAACAGCATCTTATCTTAAAAATTATAAAAGCACAGCTAAAGTTTTGGGAAACACCACTACTACAAACTCTTATCACTTAGCAAGAAACTTATCACTTAATCAAGAGGTACCTATCATCTGTCAGATGTCAGTAACAACAAAAATTTAAAAATTTAAATATATTATCAGAAGTTGCTTCTTAGAATTTACCTTATAGCAAGTGGGGTAGTTTTCAATTTCCTTATAAATACTTTTTTCCTTTTGAAGAGACAGTGCAGCCTCATCTAATCTAAAACCCAAAAAAACAGGAGTATCAGTGCCAGGAATACAACACAATGAACCCAAGGCCAATTACAAAGTGTTTAATACAGTGGCAAGTCTACTGGAATAAACAGCAATACAACTAAAAATCAGCAGTAGATCTTACAGAGTAGGTAAATATATAGTCAGCAAGTCCTTTTGCATACATGCTAAGAACATCTCTGGTATTTATTCAGAGAAAACCTTGTTTTTTGTAACATTTTACAAGATGAATGCTTTGTTACATACACTAGCACATTTCTGTATGCCCTGAAGTTACCATAAGCTATCAGTAACTCTGATATCCATGAACTAGCAATATAGTTCTTAAAGGACCTATATTGTTTCAGTGAAGCAAGTCTAAAATGAACTGAAGGTCAAGTTTGGTGTAAGCAATTTACACTTAAACTTGTCTCACTGAAATTCCAAGATTCATTCTTCTTTAAGAAGTCCAGAATGAGACTGCTGCAGATTTTTTCCCTCAGATCAGTCTTAATTCCTCTGTTTTATATCCCACAGCTATAGAAGTACTTTCCCACAGCTATAGAAGTACTTTCTATATATTAATGTTGGAAAAAAAAAAAAATCCTGAAGTAGTTTAAGAATTAATGAAAACTGGTGTTCTCACAGAGCAAAAGCCTTTCAGCTCACACTCTCCCATCCCAGAATACGTTAACAGGTGGCTCCTGCATGAACATGGCATATCCCACAGAAACTGGATCTTAGCTTGAAGCGAGTCTCAAATAAGAATTAATAGTACATAAACCAAACAACACCAAGACAAAAAAAAAAAAAAAAAAAACCACAATCAAAATCACATTTTAAGATTCAGTTACATTAAAAGAACAAAAAGGGATAAAGCTATACCTGCGTCCTCTGACCAGAAGTCTTGATGCCTTCCCTAGCATTTCTAATGCCTGCCGTAAACGTTCTTCATTCTAGAGTAGAAAAAAAAGAATCCACACATTCTTATTTCATTTGGACAGAATTAAGACCACTAGACCTTAATCTAAGTGTGTCACCTGTAACTTAAAAGAACTGATAGTTATCAGATCAGCAGCTGACACACTGAAGGGACACATGAAGTGTATTGGTGCTCCCAAGTTCCACAGCCAGCTCCTGCATGGATCTGCTCAGCAGAGAATTGTCAATACAAATTTACTAAGCTGGAAACCCATGACAATTGACAATAGAGAAGTACCTCAAAGCCACTTGAAAAAAAGCAAATCATTGGCTCATGGAATGGGTGGAGCACCAAGCAAAATCTTTTCTTCTGTGCCTTCAGGGATTTCAAATCATTTTGGATTCCAGGACCCAGCAGCAGACACATTCACTACCCTCTGTGCTGCCCAACAAAAGGCAGAATACTTGAACTACAAAATTCAGATTCTGTCAAGTCCTAAACTGAGAAAAAGGCAAAGCAAATTGAATCCTAATTTTTGTCATCTCCTTCTCTACAGCATGAGAAGCCTTCAGCTTCATTACTCAGCCACTGACGTAAAATGCAGGAAACATAATTTAGAACCTAATTTTATGCTTTTTCATTATTTTATAGCTGAAAGGAAAAAACCCAACCAACCAAAAACACCCACAAAACCCCCCCCACTTACTTCAAACACCGATGCTGCTTGCTGATAGAGCTGCACAGCTTTCTCTGGACTCACATTTTCTATTAACCTGTAACAAACATCAATACTTTCACCTGAAAGCATCAAAAAGACATAAAAGAAAACCACAGACATACCCATGCCCTGCACAGATTCTAGCCACCAATAAGCCAGACTCACTTTCCAGCCCGTTCCAGTGCAATGGCTGCTGTGTCTGGTGTCCCGTTCTCCAGGTACATCATACTGGCTTTCTCGATCAGCTGAACTGCTTCAGGGAGCCTCTGCATCTCCTACAAGGCAACAGCCACAGGACCATTGTGGGGAGGAAAGGAGCTTATGTGCAAGGACACAAATCAAAGCAAACTGCAGTAACTTATTTATTTGGATTCTAATTTTTATTTACAAACTTGTAGGACTAGTGAAGGTTGACCACCAATTCCATAAAATTCACTTTTAAGCACTAAACTTTTGTATAAGTCATGAACTTGTGGTAATTTAGAGTAAAAGCAGCACCACTCATCTGTTACCCTCTGATGTGAGGAACTCTTCTTTCCTTCTACAAAAGGAAAACTATTTTTCCCCCAAATACAAATGTTGCTTTCCTAATCTAGGCAGAGGTGAGGACTACGAGTCAACAAAAAAATTTCACTTGAATATGCAATTTGCTTACATATATTTGTAAAATGGTCCAGTGCATAATATTTGTCACTATAAAAAAGAACTTAAAAATAAAACCTAGTAAATGAGAGTACCTTTAGCATCATGCCAGCTTGTTCATAAGCTCTGTAGAGAAAAAAAAAATATACAATTTGGTAAGAGATGGTGTATTACAACAGACTGCAGTTATGAAGCAAAAGTAGATGTGCACTAACTATCTAACATCTTCATTGTTAACAGTTAATGCTTTGAGGATGTTTCAAGTGTTTTATTTAATGACACAGCACATACGTAACTTTATCTTCCACAAAATTCAACCACACTCCCCAGTAAAAATCTCTCCTAATCTGATCCCCAGGCAGTATTTGGATTACTGTCATCTCTGAAGTACCCTTTAATTAAAAGTTTCTTAATTAGCTCAACAGTGTAAAATTTCAAAATTATGAGAAGTTCATCTAAGAAAAAATATTTGCTGTCAAAAGGTGCTGAAGAATGCCAAAATCATCATTTCTTCAGGTGGCCATTATAGGTTTTCAGACTTTATTCCTAGCTCACACTTCCACTGAACTAATTTTGAAGCAGCAAAATGACTTGAATCAGAACACTTACTACACTGAGATCAAAATGACAGTTCATGCTTCTATTGAATGTTAAAAAATCTGTTTCAGATTACATAGCACTTTTGTACTTACTTGGCAGCATGAAAGAGACTGGACATAAAATTGTTGAAGTCAAGGACAAAAGCCACAAAAAATATAATGCAGAAAAAAATACTAATGTACAAAATCTTACGCAACTACTAATTTCAAAGCAAGGAACCCCATAAAGGCAAATCAAACCTACTACAACTGCAGGCAAGTTGTCAAAAATAAATAATTCTAAGGACAGAATAAATGCAATATACCAATGTATAGCTACATATAAAGTTACAAAAAGCACATTTACTTAAAATATGTTTCTGCTTATTAAACAGTACTACAAGTACTGTAATAATGTCAGACATTCATTTAGTTTATACTATGCATTAGTAGCTAATTAAAAACCAGTTAAATTTCCGAAGAAGTACCAAGGTATCTCAGGCTGTTATTTGGGACAACACTAATGTTCTCACCAACAGCTCCTTAGTTTTCCCCCTGGGAGCCTGCAGGAACAGACTTTTAAAAAGCAATTCTGTTACACTGACAAAATGTGCAAATATACTAAATAACCTGCCACCACCCCCCATTACTCCAATCTAAGTATCAACTAGTCAGCTTCTTGGAAAGAAAGAATCTCAGTCAATGAAAAGATACGCTTTATTGTTTTCGTGTGCCTCAGCTTCCCGTAAACAGGCTTCCCTTGCCTGGTCAAACTGCTTGGCATTCTTAAAAGCAACAGCTGCAAGAAAGCAAATAAGGAATTTATTTACAACTTGACATTTTTTTTACCACTGAGGCTTGAGAGTTTAGCTACCTAAAGATGCAAACAGGCTCTTTAAATGCATGGTTACAGGTTACCAAGGTCTTCCCAAAAATCTCAGACAGTTCTCCTAGTTTCATTAGTTACTTAGTTACCATTAAAGACATTTATTATCAACACTACTTCCATACACATCCACAGTATCAAACATAGCTCTCAATGTGTTTAACTGTACTTTGAGAGTCACTCATGCTATATTTTAATTACAGAAATGGAGAAATGCATATTTATATAATTTTTATCTTAGGAGTTATACAAAGTCAGAAACGTGCCACCAACAAAGCATACCCATAACTTTGTCAGCACAATCATTTCAGGGTACAAATATGTATTTCTATTTCATTTAACTAATAAAATATAAGGCAAAATTTAAAATAAATTTCAACTAATAAATGCTCCAGTTGTTCCTCCAAGTTTGTATTCTTGTATTCAGCGTTAGGTGACTAACTAGGAATGCCTAGAGTAAGAAGCCAAAAGACCATGACACATTACTAATATGAGAAAGAAGAAAATGCTTAAGAACAAAAATAAATCAACTAGTAAGGATTTTATGTTCAGTGGGTCACTTGGCATTGGAAAAAGGGAGGAACGAGAACTTACTGTGTCTGAAAAAAAAAAAAAAAACCAACCTGGTAGCATCTCACCTTACTGAGACAGTCTTTGACAGAACATATTTCATAAGATGATGATAAAGCAAAATTTTAAAACCAGCTTGAACATCTGTTGTTTTGTAGATAAAGTCACAGGATTTGGGGGTGGACAAGTGGAAGAAGGAAAGAAAGCTTTATTTTTGTCACATATAGCAATATAAAAAATAGAAGTTGGAGCTTAAAAAAAAAATGGTTTTGGAAACTGATCTAGATCCCCAAGTACAACTTGAAATTTATTTTACAGTGCTACCAAGAGGATTTTTTTGTTGTTTTATTTTACATTCAGTCTTCACAACAATTTTACTTGCAGAGCCATGTAATAAAAACATGTAAAACATTATCAGGGACTAAGCTTGATGAATACTTTGAAATATATATGGCTATATTTACAGCCACACATACCTGCCTTCCCATATTCAGTAGCTGCACTGTCATAATCTGGTTTCCACTTTAAGAATCCAGTTTTCAGGCTAAAACACAAAAAACAATTAGTAAAGATTTTATGCTTTACCATCAAGGCACATCAGATACATTTCAAACTTTAGAATACCCCTATACAATTAGAATACAATTACTTGTGCCAACGCTATGGTGGCACAGCTACCAAAACAAATGCCAGCACTGTTAAGAATTGCATAAAGCACTGCAATTATCTCCCACAGTTACAACCCTTACCCTAACATGCTTCTACTGTTCCCAGAGTCTTCTCAAGTCCATCTTCTCAGTAGTAAGAAGTCAGCAGAAGAAAAATACTTCCTACTACACCAACATAGTATCTCCAGATTTCTAATACCACAACACCTGACAACACCTTTTTTTCACACATCAGGAAATTTCCAGCATTCCTCTGCAGGAGTTTGGTTTTTTTTCTTCTTGCTTCTGAGAATCAAAAACTCTCCAATGTATACACAAATAAAAGAATTTACTTACCAACACAAAGATTCATATGTCATTTATATGTCTACAGTAGATCACAAGACTAAAAGGTGCCACGCACAGGCACAGATATATAGGGGAAAATGGAAACACTGGAAAATTAGGTGAGTCATTAGGCAATTTGGAATTCAATATGCTGACTTCCTCATTTCTAAAAGAAATTAAAATACTACCATAACTTTACAGTCTACTTGCATATCTGTTGTAGGTCAACACATCATATGCAATACATTCTTTACTTGGCAAAACAGTCGTATATGGATCCTAATGTGGTCTTGTTGTCTTTCTTGGATGATGACCACAGTGTGTAACCGTAACACCAGCTTTTACATTCTGTTATTTTTATCACAGTCAGTTTCAAATGCATCAAGCTGAAATACACAATGCACTCAATCTACAAACAATTTGGGGTCTCAGTGCCTTCTATTTCAAGTGCCCTCCAGATAAAATTAATTCTACTGGAGGGCACTTTCAGTCAAGTAACTTGAGTAAGATACGCTGGATTTTTTTGATTTTGAAGTTTTCCCTCTATGCCAATTTATACATTTGAAACATCATTTCCAGAGGGCTTGTCACTATTCTTACTAAAACTATGGCATCCTTGGATTACTCCACTCTATTACATCTATACTGTACTCTATGCAATTCAGACTTACAAGCAAAATGGCAGTATTCAGTGTTAAATACACACTAACAGACTATCATAGATGTTAAGCTCTCCAAGATAAACACAAGTACAGGTCTTTGGGGCCACCTAAGAAGCACCAATCTCACATTTCTCACAGGCAAGAAATAAACACACACCACCTCAGCAAAGTCAAGCCCTTTTGTCCAACACAGTCTCCATAGCTCTTTTCTCCCACTTTTCTATAGCCTTAGGATGTACCAGGGGACGTTTAGGATGGACATTATGAAGAAATTCTTTACAGAAAGGATTACTACATATTGGAATGGGCTGCCCAGGGAGGTGATAGTCACCATTCCCAGAGGTGTTTAAGGAGACTGGATGTGACACTGAGTGCCCTGGTATAGTTGACAGAGGGGTGTTGGGTCACAGGTTGGATTCGATCATCTCAGAAACTTTTTCCAACCTAATTGAATCTGTGACCTGTATTCCCCCCACTAACTTTAGCAGAAGGGCAGAAGCGACAGCCCTCACTTTGCCGTCAGGTTGGGAGCAATAGTGGCCACAGGGCCCTAAAGGAAACTACCCAGGCTCCAGGCCTCTGAGCCTCACCGCCTCTCCGTGTTGAGTCTTGGGGCCGCTTCACCGTCCCTGTTCGGGGCAGCAGGGCCTCTACAGCACCCAGCCCGGGGAGGGAGGGTCCCCTCAGGCAGAGGAGGGGCCCAGCAGCCGTGCCCCCCACTGTCTTCGCTCCGGCGGCCGCGGCCCCGCCACCTCCCTCCCCTTCTCCCTGTGTGCCGCCGCCTGGCACACGGAATCTCCTCAGCCCCTCCTGCCAGGCCAGGAGGGGACACGCAGCCTCCATGGGGCAGGAGCGCCGAGCGGCCCGGACAACGCGGGTGCCGAGCTGGCAGCCGCTCGCCAGCTGCCTTCAGCCCGCTCCCTCCGGCCCGCTGCCCTCCGCTCACTATTTCTCCGCTTTCGCGATGTGCTCCAGCGCCTCGTTGATCTTCTGCGCCGCCATCTCGCCAGCGCGGCGGGCCGGGCTCGGCCGCGCTCCTCCGCCTCCCTGCGCTGCGGCTACGGAACGGCGCAGGGATCACGGGCACCGGGAGCAGCGGGAGGAGCGGCCCGGGCCCCGCCTGCTCCCCGCGCCTGCGCCGCGGCAAGAGTGCCCCGAGGGCCCGGAGTGCCCCGAGTGGCCGGGGTGCCTGGAGTGCCCCGAGTGGCCCGGAGTGCCCGGAGTGTCCCGAAGGCCCGAAGTGCCCCGAGTGCCCCGAGTGGCCGGGTTGCCTGGAGCGCCCCGAGTGCCGCGAGTAGCTGGGGTGCTCGGAGTGCCCCGAGGGCCTGGGGTGCCCCGAGTGCCCCGAGTGGTGCGGGCCGGCCCCGGGCACGGAGCCCCCGGCGCGGCCTGTGCGGAGCGCTGGGCTGTGCCGCGCTCCGGAAGCGGCGGTCACCTCCCGTGCACGGCCCTGTCGTGTGCTAGGCCGAGAGAAGGTTTTTAAAAGACGGAATCACACAGAATCTCAGAATCGTTAGTCTTGGAAGGGACCTCTGGAGATCATCTGCTCCACCCCTCCTGCCAAGCAGGGACGCCTAGAGTAGGTGACACGGGAACGCGTTCAGATGGGTTTTGAATGTTTCCAGAGAGGGAGTTCTACGACTTCCCTGGACAGCCTGTTCCAGTGCTCTGCCACCTTCAGTGTGAAGAAGTTCTTCCTCATGTAGAGGTGAAACCTCCTGCATTTTATTTTGTGGCCATCACTCATCGTCCTGTCACTAAGCACCATAGAAAAGAGGCTGGCACCAGACTCTTGACACCGTCCTGTTGCAGTTGGACATGAAAGGAAGAGCTTGATCCTAAGTAGAAAGAAATTCAAAAGGTTAATTTATTAATTTTACACAATTCTTTTTATAACATGCTGCACCTAAAGAACCATATAGTTGGTTAGAAAAGACAACTCTTTTCTTCATTGGTTAAATAATAGAAACAACATCTGTGAGAGAATTATTATGAGAAACGTAGAAGTGTTTATGAATGATAGAAGACTTACTTACTTTTCACTGTCTTTGAAAGGAGTCCTTCTCTCACAGAAGAATTTGCCACTAATCGGGCTGAAAATTTCACAGACTCAGAAAATCAGACCCACACTCTCCTTTGAGATATTTATATATATAAATATATAATAGTTTTCAGACTAAATAGGCCCAGCTGCCACAGTCTGTCCTCAAAAGAGAGATGCTCGGTGTTTGTGGCCTCTGCTGGACCCGCTCCAGTAGCTCCTTGTCTTTCTTGTAATGAGGAGCCCAGAACCCGACACAGCCCAGAACAAGAATGAGCAAGACCTGCTTTTCTCAGGGTTTTCAAAAGGAGGCCATTTTTTTTTAGCAGTGCACTACTCAGAGGCCAAAGTCTGAGCAGCACTGCATGCCCTGCCTTCAGGAGGCCTCCACAGGCAGTTCTGCTGAGGCATGATCTGACTCAGTGTTGGTCAAAACAAGAGAGTGTCTCCAGCAGGACTGGCACAGCGATCTGGTGCAGAAGGTGTGAGTGCTGGCTGAGCACACCAGAGTTGCTGACACAGGCCACACAATCATGCAAGATATACCTAAATTATGCACTCAGTAATTGAATCAAAAATGCTAAAGTCTCCATTATTGCTTGTATGTCCAGCTTCCTTGATGCCTTAGTTTCATTAATGTGAAAAATCCCTGAGAAATGGAAGATCAGTCATTGAGCCCAGGAAGGTATTTATTCTCCAAACTTGGACATCATTATTTTATTCCAATCTGAATAAGTGAAGTATTTATCAACACAGGAGAGAGAAAGCAAAGCAAGAAGCTGGTTAAATTTGCAGAACTTCCCAGAGCCCAGAAGTCATTGAAATGATCCTTATGGGTCCCTTCCAACTCAATATTCTGTGATTCTCTGAAAGTCCACACAGTTTACAGGAATCAGAGCTTTACAAGTTTCTACATCAAACGGGGAAAAGAAGCAATATTTATGTGATTTGTTTTACTCTAGGTAGTCATAAAACTCACAAGTCTGAATTGCTTTCCCTTCCTTTTCCTTTTCCCACATTCCCTTGATGACAAGGACACTTAATTTTCTGACTTTGGTTCTGCATTGCACTTGAGAGGTTATCATCTCTTGCAGATGGTGGAAAATCCCAACTAAATCTTAAATACTATTATTCTGTGTCCTAGATCAAAGTAGGGAAAAAGATTGTAGGGAGGTTTTTCACTTTCAAAAGCAGATGAGTTGTCGTGGGAGTATTGGGAGAAAATAGGTAGTCTTGCATAATACATACACAAAAAAGGTATTTGGCAAGCACTTAGTGGTAGCAGGTATAAAGCAGAGGAAGATCAGAAAGATTCCTGTGTCGTCACATCTGTGTTTTCTTTCTCTCATAATGTCAGCCAGGATAGTTCTGGCCATATAACTATGAGCTTGCTGCCAGTGTCTTTCAAATAAACTTGTATTAACTTGGAAAATTAAATTCTAGACAGCAGCATTAAATGACAGAATAATCTCAGACTGTTGTTTTGAAGCACCAAACTAATGACTTATAGTTTGTGTGTTTGTTTTTTCTAGGGCTTTTGACCTGCTCTGTTCCCTGGGTTGTAAATATCTGTTCAGTTTCTAGTGAAACTGCACATGTGCACTGTCTGGTTACACTTTATACTGGAATGACCAGACGAAAGATTTCCAAGACTAGTATTAAATGAAATAGGATATTCTTGGGTAGCTTTTATTTTGTTGGCATGGAACCTCCGGAGATTTTACATCTGGGAAAGATCGTATCACAGCATCTGGTGCTTGGCTGTGAATTAGAATTTGGTGCTGAAAAATGACCAGGTACAATGTGAAAAAAAAAAAAAAATACAGGGATTGTAGTTGGAGTGACAAAGATGTGAACTCTGTGAATAGCTGTATTAGTATAAGTCATTGATCATTAGCCAGTCCTCATCTGCCCGTCACTACACCTTGCAGAGAGTTTCTGTCTTTTATCTAAGCATTTCTTCATCTGCACCATTGCAACCAAAGGAACCAGGCTATGAGAGACAAGGTGCAAAAACTTTACAATTCATTTGTCTTAAATGGGTTAAAAGCACCTGAGACTTTATGGGGATAACTTCTGGCTAAAGGCTGGAGGCAAGCAGCTGGAGACAGCACCTTCCACCATTATGGCTGGGTCCCCCCACAGTACATCAGGACAGCCTGTGTGTCCTTCAGAGAGCTGTTGTTAGTTATATGAAACCATCAAATTAGTATGAAACTCTTTTCTATAAATATGTTATGTTTCAGAAAGTCAGGACTGACTGCATTAAAATGTACTTTAAATCAGCTGCCGAATCCTATCTGCTCCTCCAGTGGATCTGGAAGGTGAATTTAAGTTTTCCTAGATCTGGATTTCTCACCTCTGTCTGGTACCCTTTTATGGCAGCAGAACATGGAAAGTTCTGCCTTGTAATTTATTAGTGTCTGGAATTGGAGACATAACTACAATACAGCTCCACCACCATGCTGAGGAAATTATCTGTGAGGAAGGGAGAGGGATCTGCATATTTCTTGTCCGAAACAGGCTGGACCATCACTAATGGTCTAATGCATAATTGGGTCAGACAAATTCTGGGTCCATATATACACAAAAATGTGCTCTGTGGTCACTCCAACCCAGTGCCAGCACCTGAGTGCTCTGGTATCTTTCTTTTTCCTGTCTTCAGCATTAAATCCATATAACTCATTTGTCTTTCAGACATTACTGTCTTTATGGATATGGCAGAAAGCAAACAAATAACTCCAAGGGAAGGAAAATTAATGAAGACTGGTTTTCTGTAGATTTGTGTCTCCCCACTGATTGTCTTTAATTAAATAGCAGAGGACTGCAGTGTGACCATGCCTTTTATTAAATGTTAGAAAATAGAGAGGCACTATAAATATCCCAACTGGGGGAAGGTGGTAATGTCTACTTGGCCTTCCAGATTCATTGGACATGGGAGAGGAGGAGGGTGTTCTGGCAGGAAGAGCCAATGTGAATCATACACAATGCCTTCCACACTATTTGCTGAACATACATAATTTACATGCTCCTATTGAAGGTTAAGTAAGGTGGCCTGACCACATAGGCAAGGCAGATTGATTTTGCCAGTAAGTAATAAGATGATGCATCATGATTATCAAGATCCCTTGGGTCCCTACCTACTATTTCCCTAGTCTGCATTGCTTCCAAAAAGAATCAATTTCCCTCAGTCACGACAACCCTCAAATGGTAATTTATTTAAAGTCCAATTAGTTTTATACAATAGTTAATGTATGACTCACAAATGAATGTACAGTATTTACAGATGTGAAAAAAAGCTCTTCTGGAGGAGAGTTGAGTCACCTATTCCTGTGAGATTTTTGAGAACCCAAGGTTGGATAATTGCCACCACACCAGTTCCCACATGCTCTAATGGGAATCTGACCAACTCAGTATTTTTGGCATTTATCACCTCATGCTCCTTTATACTCCCCATCTTCTCAGCCACTGCATCATCAAGTGATGATAATTTGCTTTCATACCTGATGGTTGTATGCACCACCAGTGCCTGACCCATCCTTAAAAAATGCTTGTAGAGCTTGTTTTGGTGGTCTCAGAAGTTGTTGCTAATTTTGTAGTTTCCACTGGTTGCAATTCCACAGTCCTGACAACCTGTTCCAATTAAAAATATCTTCATCTTGCTGGTTACTAAGTCTTGGAAATATGACCTTCGGAGCAAAATATTCCCATTCTAAGACTGGGATCTCACCTCAAAATCACTTCTGGAATTACCTTGACTCCTTCTGGGTATCAATTTGTTGCTGGTCTAGGCTCACAGTTTGTTGGCTAGGCTCTTCCTAGCTGGCTTCCTTCCCTCTGGCAATTTGCCAAGCAGTCACACCTGTACAAAGAGGGGGCAGGAATATATGGCACAGGCATGAATTGTTTAAGTCAATTGAAGTACCACATCATAAATGTGTAATCATAGCTTTACTTTAGCTTCTCTTTCTGTTGATGAAGTAACTTGCTCAAGATAGAGCATGTACGTAATTTAAAAATGTGTCACCTTTTCTGCTCCAGCTTTGCAATTCCAGAACCTCTGGAAACCTCTCCCATTTTTCTTCCTTTTCCCTTTCTAAATTGTTCTCTACAGAAAACTCTCACATCAGATTCTCCTGGCAGAAAGCCAGCTATTTTTCCCACAGAATCCCCCCTGTATTAATGGTTTTTGGTGGTTCTTCCATTACTTTGCAGCACTTTATCAACAAGATGCTCAGTGCCTCATGGAATGATGTGCAACATTGCTCCTCAAATCAAGAGGCATTCATAACTTGACATGAACATGTATCCTTCAGTTTTTCACTGAAATACTGTTTGAAATAGATCCCAAAATAGAGGCAGGAAAGCATAACAATTTTCATCAGCTTTGAAAGCATAATTAGATTTTTCCACTTTTCTGTAGGATTACCAATTTTCATAATGACTGGTTCTTCCAGGTGCCGGTTTCTGCTCTATACCCATGAACAGGGAAGTGAGATCACCCAAAAAGTCAATAAGGCTGTCCTTATTCAAGGATATCAATAAGCTTTTGGTCACTTACGGACAACACAGTTTTGCGCACCTGAAGCAAGATTTATAGAGGAGGTATATCTTTTTTGTTTGTTTTTAATTGGCTTAATCTTTTTCCACAATGTTTTCTTTAGTCTGCTTCAGAGGAGCATTGTGTAGATCTTCTAGCCTCATAGGTAGAACCAGGAATGCAAGCCTGGACAGAAGCTGCTACTCAATGCTCTCTTCATTAGAACAATGGATGAGACAATACAGAGCAGTCCCAGTTGTTAGGTTTTGTTTCACATGGCAGCATGGAGTTAATGGAAACATCTGCTGCATTGCCCCAGTTTTATTCCTCAGCATAATATGCTTTCTGAGATTAATTGCTTTGGTCATGTATCTGAACATCCTACCTGATGACACCATTGATTAGATAATATTAAAGCCTATTTCCCCCTGTAGAGGAGTGAGTTCTGCATTGTTATTTACATCCTCTATTATCGTGCTGCTGCAGAACATGTCTGCAACAGTCCAAACCATGCACCTTTGTAAGTCCTTTCCAATGCCCTGATTATCAAAACTGGTGAGGCAGCCATGTGGAGGTGCAGCTGAAAGCCTCCCAAGGTACTGAACTCAGTTCCATGGCCAGCTCAGTGACTGAGAAGTGAAGATCTATTGTTCTCCGTGTAAACATCAGAAGTAAAGAAAATAACCCTTCCAGTTCATTTAGCACTGTTAAAGCTGGTGATTCTTACTCTCAAACATAGCAGTGACCTAGTTTTTAAAATGTTAAAGGAGAATTTGATAGCAGGATTCCATTTGATTCAGTGGCCTTTTTACCCCTACAGGGACTACTACATCTGTACATTAGGTCTTGATCTCTAGGTAATGGTAGAAAAAGTCTCCTTTAGAGTTTCATCTGTGGACTGGAGAAAATCTCCTTCAAGTCACTATAGTAACTGAAATTTCTATTCTCTAATAAAAAAAAAAAATCAAGCACCTCTAGCACCTCTGTGTGCTATTCAAAGCTCTAAGAGTTTGGCGGGCTGCTTCATACAGATACACTCTCATGTGCAGTTTGGGTTCACTGGTCATTATGAACTTTCGAAAATCTGTTTAGAAGTGTTAAACAAGACATTCACAAAGTGCATTCCTACTAGTCTTAACTGTTGCCTTTTGTCTGCATTTAAAGCTTTTTATTAATTTCCTTCCAGAAAAAAATAAATGTCCTTAAAAGCCTAGGCAAACATTAGGCATTTCATGTCATTCTCCCACCAGAGCTTCGATTTCTCTTCCAGTAGGCCAGTAGTAGTTAAAAATGATTGTATTGTAAACAGCCCTTTTGAATTAATGACAAACATTTAGAAGAGAGTGAATGTCTTGGTTCATTCAGAATAGTTAGCTGTGGCCCATTCATGAATTTCCCTTGAAATATAGAAATAAATATTGAACTAAACTTTAGCAAACATGATTTCTTTTTCTATGGTCCTTTCTAAGTCACATACATTTTCCCATACTTAATTAAAGCTTGGTATTTTACCTTAATTCTGTAAACCAGAATACCTTAAATCCATTCAGTTCAAATAATCCACCATTTCTTGTGCGACTTATTTTGATAAAAACTCTAACTTCATTTTCCACTCCAGAATAGACTATTTATTACTGTAGTGCATGTAGAACATAACTCAGAGGTGTTTTTCTCATGAAAAGAAAATGTTTAGTATTTTGTGAAAGTAATTTTTAATATCCTATCCTTGGGCTGTCCAAAGATATATAATTAAACTGTTTCTCATATGCTAAAATCATGTGAGCATAGTAAATTCTCTTAAATGTAATTACCATTAATGTAATATCCTCTGAAAACACTAGTGGGAAAATTTCAATCTGGGTAAATCGAAACCTCCTTGTAAAATTCATATTCTTTATGTTTACTCTTAGTGTGGGATATTAATTTATGAAAATGGGGGTAGGTCTGCACTTTTATTTTGAAGAATTATAGGATAAATCAACTAAGGAGTCTTTCTTTTAAGCTGCAAAATGTATCTTCTTGTCTCTAAAACTGCTTCTCAAAGAGCAACTACTGAACTTGCAAATCTGCTTCCCCTGCACAGATAATCAATGAACACTACAGATTGACCTACAGAGAAGGAAAGGCAACTCAAGGTAGCATTTTCCTACAGTTCCTCGTGCTGGGTCTTCCTTGCAATGGATGTGCTTCTTACATGCTCTTCTGTCTTTCAGTGTTGCAGAGCACAGCATCATGCCCAGCTTCTAAGCGTTTGCTTTCTACCTCCTACATTTTTTACACTTTTTCTCTTTCTTTTCCCACCTGTCCTCTGCTCTGCTCAGCAATGGTGAGACCTCACGTACAGTGCTGCATCCAGCTCTGGGGTCCCCAGCATGGGAGGGACATGGACCTGTTGGAGTAGAGACCACCAAGATGACAAGAGGGATGGAGCACCTCACCCATGAGAAAAGATTGAGAAAATTGAATTTGTTCAGCCTGGAGAAGAGAAGGCTTTAGAGCGACTTAATTGTGGCTTTTCAGTACCTGAAGGAAGCCTACAGGAAAGATGGAGAGGGACTTTTAAGAAGGGCATGTAGTGACCAGACAAGGGGGAATGGATTCAAACTGAAAGATAGTAGGTTTAGTTTAGAGATTAAGAAGAATTTTTCCACCTTGAGAGTGGTGAGGCACTGGAACAGATTGCTCAGAGAAGCTATGGCTGCCCCATCCCTGGAAGTGTTTAAGGCCAGATTGGGTGGGGGATTTAAGCAGCCTGGTCTGGTCTAAAGTGTCTCTACCCATGGCCAGGGGGTTGTAACTAGGTGATCTTGAATCTCTCCAACAGCAGCCCTTCTATGATTCTATTATAAAAATCATAACCAATACTTACAACAACAAATAAATTACTGATACTTATGATGTCTATCACTAAAAAGTGGTGTGACTAAGACAGAGCTGGTGACAGAGTCTCACTTCTCACCTTTTGGAGCTTGATACAGTATTTGGCAAGTGGAATTCAGCAGTCCATGTTGTGTAAATGTGAGAGGACAGGGGCTTGGCATTCCCTTCTGGAGCTCAGTCTTGTCGATGTAGGTCAATAAATTGCCTGTCAGATGTAATGACTGTTGTAATGAAACACAGCAAACACAGGAGGGCTCTATGTGAACACATATTAAGAACTGCTTCAGTTGGTGCCAGACAGGAGTGGTATGTTCTGGTGTTACATAACCTTAAGTTAAATTGCAATGTAGTTTAAAGTAGTAAAAGATTTTGCTATGAAATTACCATCTTGTTTTGGGTATTTATGGGTTTATATCTAAGCATTTTGTCTGTGCTGGAGAATAAAAATATATATTAAATTCTATAAACTCCAGCTGAAGGGGACTATTAGGAAACGAGTGAAATAAAATTCCAGTTTTTGACAGTTCTGCTAAATGTGTCAGTTCTTTATGAAACAGATTTAGGTTTAGCTGTCATAGACATATTTCAGTATATCACAAACTAGCTTCTGACAGAAAAAATGGTCTCCTTCCTTGATTTTACATTACAAATCCTATTTTTTCCATATTGCTACCATGGAAACAAATGGGGAGTAAAGACAGTAAACGGAACAAAAAGCCACTATTGCATAATGGGGTTTGGTCATTCCTCCACAGAGACAAACAGGCTTTCACAACAGGGCTCTGCTGCAGTACAGCCCTGTCACTTCAAGTCCCTTGTGGCAAGAACTGGGCCTGCCTGTGCCAGTGTGCAGCTCATGGCAAACTGCTTGTGGCTAGGCTCTGGCCCTTTTTGAGGAGTTGGGCTGTGCAGCCGTTCAGCATCAGCTGTACCACATGAGCCAAAGCGAATGTGTCTCATGTCAGGTGGTGCCCTGAGAGAGGGTGGGTATCTCCGCACTGCCCACCACCCCTTTCACAGAACAATTCTGCAAAAACAGAGGGTAGATAAAGTCTGACAATAATGTGGCAGCCCCTGCATGAAGAAGGACCTCTCCAATTCTCATGAGAACAGGCTGGGTGATGATTACCAATGACAGTAAAAACAAGGAAAGGGAAGCCACAGATTCCTTGAGCGGATGCTCACCTGTGAAGGAATGTTGCTTTCTTGGGGCTGCGCTGGATTTTACACAGGAGATGTCATGGGCTTGTTCCCTCCCTTCATCCATGACTGTCTACATAAGGTAAGGAGTTTCGTTCCAACATTTATTACCATCAAAAAAAGACGCAGTATGTGAAGGATAAAGGCATTAAGTTGGATTTTTCCTGCTCAAATTTGAGCATCTCACTGGATAGCCCATGGTAAGAGTGTTTTTCTGTTAGACAGTTCCTGAACCCAGTTGTAGCTCAGCTACCTTACAGATGCACTATCTCATCTGTTGTTCAACAGAGACTTCCAGTAATGTAGATGTTAAAAATCAGACTATGTAAATCCAAGCTGCTAGATAAAATGAAGGTGGCCTATTGAAAGAAACCTCGAGGTCAAACCATCTGGAAGAATCCAAGAAAAGGACAAGTTCATCACCAAATCAGAAATCAAATGTAAAGTTACTCCAGTTGGATGAAGAATTGTGCAAGAGTCTTGGATTAATCCTTTAGGACTTAATTACCTCAGTTCAGCTGTACACTAAAATTACACGGGAGTGCCTCCGGTAAGCAATACCCGTTGTCAAGCCCATCACATTCCCATTATAATGCTAGTTGACTTTAATGTTTAGATCTGTCATGTTAAGACCACCTCCAGAAGGTTGGTGGTTAAAGTTAGATTTCATTATAACTGGGAGTTTTGCTTTTTTGTTTTCCACGACTTTTCTTTTGCCAACAAGAACAAACTACATTGACACAGCAAATGATGTATTAATTTAAAAACTGTTTGGGAAGGAAAGTACATTACAAAGGGTTTTTGGAATGCAATTTTTGACCCAGATAATAATTTCATAATCTATTTTTTTCTTCTGAAAAAAAAATACTTTTATTTAGTAGACAGTGTTAATTGCCACTAGTAATCTTAAGTATTTTCTTTTTTTTTCTCCCTTCAGTGATAAAAGAGTATAGAATATATTTCTAAAGGGACATGTAGTAGTTCTTCCAGGGAGCAGTGGTACAAAGTACAGTTAACCAGCATGAAGAGATTAATTTCTTATGTTATAGACATGCTGTTCTTGACAAGGAGGTTATCATTTCTTTACAGAAAGCAGCGTTATAAAAATAATTCAAGGCACACTTACACATGTACAGGCAGGGTAGCCAGGCAATGATGGATCTTCCATCACTGATCCAAGCTTTGAAATTGGAATTTCTAAAAAGGTTGTTGCTCACTGAATGTGTGGATTTATCTGATGACAAAAACTGGTCACAACCTGCAAACTTCTGACCTAAATTTGGGTGAAAATATCCTCCTACTTCAGCAGAGTTTGGATCAAGGTTCTGGGTTCAGTCTTAATTCAGATCGCCATATGTTCTTTCATTAGGATTACCAGGAAAAATGCTGGCTTGCTACCAGTTTTTCACTCTCAGATGTTTGTTGCAAGGTCTGCTGAAGTATTCCAGATTGGCTGCTGTACCTACATAATGGAAAAGACCATATATTTTCTTCATGTGACTGCCTAGGAAGACAGTAAGCAAATGAGTGTTACTGCAGTACAGCTGTGGGTTGCTAAGCAAATCTGGCCCACAGACACATTTTTATGGCAGATACCCCAATTGCTGCTTCCATTTAGATGAACCACAAATATCTTAGCATTCTAATCTCTCCACAGCATATTAATCTCAGTTTGGGAAAAAAAAAATTAAAAAAGACAAATGGTGAAAACAGTGTAGGATGATTGCTTTCTTCCATTCCATCATTTGCTGCTTGCTCTGTTCCACTAGACAGGAAGATGAAAGGAAGTAGTAACACATTTGTGGTGTAACACAGACAGAAAACCTCTTTAACTAAATGTTTTTAAAGAATAGTCACCCTATATCATGAATTTTCTGCCTCTACTAGATTCTGCTCAATTCAGCTATCCTTTTGAGATGGGAATCAGAGAAGAATCTTTCACCAGATAGTGGGAAAAATAATGCAGGTTTATCTAGGCAGGCAGCAGACGCCATTACAAATAGAAATATGTTTGAGAAGGAACGTTCTTAGGGAGAAAAATAAAAGAAAGGCTATACCAGTAAAGGCTTGATCAGACAATATACAGGCACCACAGGTTCTATCCAACATGTTAAAGGCTTTTCCTCCTCTAGCTGGTCAAACAGCCACATTTATACTGGTTCTACAACCTTCCATTAGGTTACTGTTCTTCTCTGCCTTCACAGCCAGAAATCATACACCCATCTGAAAGTTTTTCATCTGCCATTATTAAATACCTTATTTCTCTCATGTAACAGCAGTAAAACAGTTATTCAGTTACTCTCCCATTTTCCTTTTTGGTGGGAGCAATTGACACTACTGCTTATTAAGTCAGTTGCACTTGAGACCCAGTCAGTGAGCTTTTCTTATTTTCAGCTGAAACCCCTTCCTTTATATGCTTTATAATAAAGTGAACAGGAAAAAAAAATCTCACAGCTTTTGCATTATAATTTCTCTTTGAGGCCTTTATCTTTTTAATGATTCTTTAATGTTGCACTGTAACTTAAAGACTGATTAATTTTTTCATACAAAATAAAATAAGGGATTGCTTGCTTTGAAGTCTGTCATACTTGACAAATCTGAGGCTGAGGATTGTCAGAAGCTGAGAGGGGTACAATCATCTCTTACAGTCTTCTGCTCTTCAAGAGTAGCCAAAATACCTAGAAAATTATGTAGCAAGGCAATAATATATGATGCTTCCACTTGTATTCCCCTATCTTCCTAACACTTTTATTTTGGAGACTTTCTAAGCAGAAATTACTTTTTATATTTCATAAGCCTTGGATGGTTTTTCTTACATGAGTTTGTCCAGTGTTCCTTCACACCCTTTTAAAATTTCCTCTTCTAGAATATCTTCTGAAGAGGTGTTCAACAGCTCATCTACCTGATGTAATAACAATCACCTTCTTTGATTTATTTTGAACCTGGAATTTTAGTAGCTTTATTTGATTCCCCTGGAAGAGACATTGAACAGCATCCCCCTTTCTTCTCTGTCTGTGACAGCTGGGATTTTATGGACCTACTAGTTTCCTGTTAAAAAGTCCTGAGAATAGGTGTGACATGCTTATACTTGGCAATGTTTGAATGTATTATCGTGGCAGTACCTGGTGGAATCAGTATACATGCTCAAAGCCAAATTCTAGCTGAAATAATTGATAGATAGGTTTCTCAGAAAAGATTCTGATCCAGAGATACTTAGCACAAATAATGAAAAGAGCATTAGCAGCCTTTCAATCTTCAAAGACAACCTTCATATACAGTTTATTTCTTGTAGCTGTGAACAGATTGAATCACATATTCTGGTCTCTCCAGATGTGAAATTACTTTTATGCCAAAATGGAGTCTATATATTACTTAAATCTTCTTATACAAGCCTGAAGTACACATGTATTTTAAGGACTTGGTTTAGGTGATGTGCTCACATTTGGCTCACCTATTGCACAACTTTGAAATTTGACCACTATAGGTAGGTTTAAGTCATATTAAGGTTTCATACTGAAATTGCAGCTCATTCAGGTTTCTTACATGAATATACCTCCTGTAGACATTAGAAGCAGACATCAAGATCCTGTGTGTTCCTCAGATGTGCCTGGCTGTGTGCATGTATACCATCAAAGTGCCCTTCTGTGAGGAACTAGGTGCAAGTATGTTCAATCCTCAATGAACTGTTTTCCTTAAAGGCATCTGCCCAGTGCTAATCTGTTAAATTTAAAAGACTTTTAGAAGTCTTTTTGAGGCTATTTACAGCTTTACCATATTTCTAAGAACAGTACAGTAAGAAAAATGAAAATAAAAAGGTAACACTATTTTAAACCTGTCTTCTATATAAGGAAAGTCACTGAAGGGCAAGCCTGTTTTTCTGCTGCCTCACAAGAGTTTTCTCTTCTTGGCCCATGTCACTTCTAGTCTACCAACACAGTAAGCCCTGCTCTCTGCCAGTGTGCTGGTGCTCTGTCCTGTACAGCTGCAGCTTGGCTGGACTCTTCTTTCTGCACTACTTTAAATGGCAGCTGACTGCCCGATGCTGTGCTTGGACAGGCTAACACTGAGCAGTGAAAAAGAAAATGCAAGCAACAAGGAAGACACTTTTCACAGAGCTATGCCACTAAGATTTGAAATTCTTCCAGAGGCCACAGGCAAAGAAACTTGCTTTCTATCTTTTAAAAAAATGCTTTCAGCAACCTTCTTTGAAAAGGAAGTCTGCCTAATAAGCAAAAAGGGAAATGAGATAAAGGATCAGAGTATGACAGACTGGCGTATATATTCTTCTCTGGCCTTTAACATGCATCTGGAAGAATAATGTCAGAATTATTTGTTGTAAATAACAACTGGGAATTCAGTTGGTGGAAATGAGATCAGCCTTCATTTTTAAACTAAGTAAACTTGATAGAAGGTTAAAATTTAATGTTAAAAAGATAAAACTTGAAGGCTTATTAAGCTGATTAAAAGAGCACTGTTACCACTATGCTAGAAGAAGCCCATTCCCCTTGATTTACCAGGGTCTGTTCTTTGGGGCTTATGTGAACAAGTAGAACAGGGTTCTGCCCCTCTTGTTTGCCTTATATAACTCTGTATTTCAATATACAGATTGTACTTGTGCCTAGCCAAACAAAACCATTCAGCTGTATCCCCAGCCCCGTTCATGCACTGGTCCGTATTCAGGAAGGCAGGTTTCTAATGTCTTATTTTTGTGTAAATTCTGAGTCATCCCTCTGAGGTCTTTGTTGGAACATCTCTCTGTTTGCCATTAATCTAAGAAGTTGTCTGCTTACAAATTTATGTCAGATTAATAAGACTGATCAAAGACTTCAACCAAGAAAACAGTCTCTAGGTGACTTTAGACCAAAGTGGTAAAGATCGAGCTGTTTCATCTTGCAGGATTATTTCTGACCTGTGTGAAAGTCCATAGCTTGGTTATTCATCCTAAGGAAAATTTTCCACCAAAAGAAAAAAAAGAAAAAAAAAAAAAAAAAGGACATGGGCTCCCTGGACCTTGCTACTAAACAGCGGCCAAGAATTTAATGGGCCTGGGGACAAATTATCCTCTCATTTCTTGTAATCCATACTAATGAGGCACATTGGTGGAACAGTAGTAAGACACTGTCTTTTATTATGATCTACTAACTTTTTTCCAGCCTCCAGATTTTTAGCTTTCTGTGAATTTACGTGGTTTCAATCCCATGATACCTAGGAGCAGTTGTTAGTTGATTTATTCTCACTATAGCCTTCTCACTTACTAAATTTTACTGAGAGTGAAGAGAGATGTTTACAAGGTTTGCCAAATTTCTCCTGGGAAGTCCACAGTAGGGAAAGAACTCGGCTGTGGTTCTGTCTTAACCGAACAAATTTCTTACTCTGGAGTTCCTTTCACACACTTTGTTCAATTAAAATTGGTGAGAGGAAGGAGAAAACGTGTGTACAAGTTACTAATTTGAAAATTAATTGCCTTCCTCAACAAGCAAGCTCTCAGATCTGCAGAACTTCTGCTGCTAACTCCACAGAAGTGCAGCAGTTCTCTGGTGCTGTTAAGCTGGAATTGTGCATCCTAATTAGATTGCAAATACCAGAATAGTATCATATAAGCCAGGCTGGGATGGATGCCTGCTGGACTCGAGATCCAAAAGGTTAAAATGGGAAAGGTGAAACTGGTTGTAGATGAATCTTCTGATGTCTTTGTAGGGGACAGCTGTGCAGTATCGCTGTTGAAAACATGCAGGTATAGGTCCAAAATACAGAATTGCAAGCTACAGGTAAAAGATACTGATGTTAAGAAAAAAAAATTATCTTAAGGTGACGTACTAAGTTGCAGATACTAAATACAAGATGCATTGAAGCTTGGTTTAGAATTGGAATTAACAGTCATGAAGGGTGGAAAAGGGAAAGAACTAAATAAATGTTGCTTTTATTGCCAAATAAGATCAGAAATACAGGGTGGCTCCTGTATATTTTAGGGTTTTGAAAACATTTGACCTTGGATATAGGAAGAGTCTTTGGGCCTTTGTTCTCTCTCTGTATTCTGGCATCCTTACCCCTTCCAGAAAACACACACACACATTGTCAAAACAGGGCTGTGAGGAGCCTTTCTGCAGAGGCTCATTACTCAAAGCCTCTGCTACCTGCAGCTTCAGTCATCATGTGATCTTGTTCTCAGCTGCACATCCTTGAGATGGGACTAGAGGCCATGATGATGGATTAATTTCAGCACAGCAGAACAGGTGAAGGATGGTGGACATTGTGCAGATATGGCGCAAGCTACCGCAAATCCGCTTTTGGGTTTTGGTTTGGGTAACTTCTCTTGTGTAGAATCTCTGCCTGTGGCTCCTGTATGCAGAGAGGAGGCTCTTGTTGGTAAACTTGTTTTCTTGGACCCTTGTTGGACCATGTTTTCTTGACTCTATGGAAAACAGGATCCTCTGTTAGTGGAAAAATAAAAGTTCCCTTTTCTAGAGCTTTTGTCCAGCAAGTGAGCTCTGACAGCCTTCCTGTATTTTATTAACACTGTAGATGGTATTCACAGAACAGGATATGTACTTGCTGAAGTATTTTCTCCTGAAAGGTTTATTGTTTTCTTTCTGTTGGGTCACCAGAAGTTTATTCCTATATACTCCTTCATTAGGGTACTAGGGCTTTTTAAAATTTTATTTAGGTTTTTAGGGTTATAGGCTTTTTAAGGTCTCCTAGTTTAACTGGAACCTGTCAGGACAATACTGCAGTTCTTGGAAAGTGAAGGATAATGCTTCGAACTGCAAAAGGTGACCAGAATAAATAGAGAGAAATTAGGCCACTGAAGTGGCTATCAGCATCAACATTTCAACTGACTGAGGGAATACACTGTCAAAGAAATACATTTAAAAAACACACACAGACACCAAAGACAGCATTTTCACTGGGAACTATCATCTTTTTCACTGCAGATCCTAGCCATTATTTTATATTAGTTATATTATATTATATTCTTAGTTCACAGAAGGTATTTTGTCACTTCCACTGCATTCCCAATTGAAAATATCAGTGTCATGGTTTAACCACATCTAGTGAAGAATCAGAAAGAAAAGATAAATCTTGTGAGTTGAGATAAGAGCAGTTTAATAATTCAAACAAAATAACTAATAATAATTGTAAGGAGAGAGAGAGAGGGGAATAAAATCCAAGCAAAACAAGTGATGCACAACACAGCTGCTCACCAGCTGCTTACTGATACCCAGTCTGTCCCTGAGCAGTGATCAGCAGCCCCTAACCGACTTCCCCCAGTTTATACACTAAGCAGAACATTCTGTGGTATAGAATATTCCTTTGGCCAGCTTGGTTCCCCCCAGCTTCTTGTGCACCTACTTCACTGGCAGAGCATGAGACACTGAGAAGACCTTGATTTAGGGTAAGCACTTCTTAACTGCAACCAGAACATGAATGTGTTATCAACATTATTCTCATACGAAATCCTAAACACAGCACTCTACCTACCAACTACTAGGAAGAAAATTAACTCTTTCCCAGCTGAAACCAGTGCAGTCAGTAATTTAAAGTGTCATGCTATCATACATACATGTATCATGCTATCATCATACAATCATTTGGTTCAGAAGCATTTTAAGAAGCTTTATCCCTTGGATGTGTTGATTTAATTTTTTTCCCAACGTGTTCAGTAGCTTGGACTTCATATGTAGTAAGGTTTGAACATATCCCTTCAGCGTGTAGCGTTGAATGCAAAGCTAGACCTGTGATCAGCAGATTGCCATGTGCAAACAGTTATTTTTCCTGCACAGTGGTCAGTAGGTGAAAAAGAACATCAATCAGAAACCCACAGTCGAGTCATACAGACATCCTGGACAAACAGAAGCTCCCCATTTGACTGACTGATAGAAATACCAAAGCACAGGAAGCCTCTATCACCAGGCTGCGGGTACTTCCAGGGCAAAGACTGTAGTTTTATGGGTCTGCTGTAGAAATATCTGCTACACTGAGTTTCCTAGGTGTTACCATAACACAGATAGCAACATTTAACCCCAATGGTAAAGGCAGAGGCAGGAGCTGGATTTGAATCACCTTTGCAGTCCCAGAAATTCTTAGCTAGTTTATTATGCCGTATCTCTTCAGATCAATTGAAAGTGCTGGTATTTTTCTTGGAGGATAGAGACTGACAAACAATAGCTAACAAGGAGAGCCAGGAGGTAACATTCTGATATCTTATTTGTTGGCCAAACTCCCTTTTGACTGTTTCATTTTATTAATGCTCTTTCTTCCTTTTATTGTCTTTTTCAGTAGAGCATTATAAATTCTGGCTATTTTTCTTTGAACTGATTCCTAATCCACGTTTCTTGTTTAGGAAAATCAAGTGTATTTGAAGGTAAAGTTAGCGTTTTCCTAATATTTCCGTTGCTTTGTTGTTGTTACTGCTCTGATGTGGGAAGATCTATTGGCCACAGACATAACTCCCTCTTTACACACAGCTGGCAAATGAAAACAATATCAGAACATCTCCATGACACACAAGGCTTTTATACAGTGATGTTTCAGACTTTACTGCAGTTTCCTT
This sequence comes from Cettia cetti, assembly GCA_013401135.1. NCBI lineage: Eukaryota > Metazoa > Chordata > Aves > Passeriformes > Sylviidae > Cettia > Cettia cetti. The sequence continues at coordinate 34,384 of VZUI01032906.1, forward strand.
TGGAAATGCTTTAAAACAACTACATCTGTTTCCTTTCATTGGGATTTTGTGTTCTTTGAGCCAAAAGGAGGGGATAAAACTCATTAATTCTGAACAATAATTGCAATGTCCTATGTAAATATTTTTTAGACTGCGGGGTTGTTGTTTTTTTTCTTTCCACTAAAAATATAAAATAGCTTGTCTGTTCAATGTAGTGAGAGTTCCTGGATACTTCTGCACCACTATGTTGTGCACAAATACTTGAACTAGATTTAAACAGTCTGGCTCGGTTGTTGGTATCAAGCTAGCAGTGACTACACAAAAAGCAGTACAGAGCCATTCTCCTAACAGCAGGAGAGGGCACAGCATGGGTTTAATTTACCGTGTTTCTGAAGTGCTTTTGGCATCCTACAGTGCTTGCCAGCCTGTCATAACTAGACTGTTACCATTCCAAGTACATCCTTCCTGAAAATGCAGTAGAGCCACACCTTCTACAGCAGATGCTGTAGCTATATCTCAAGCTAGGTTTGAGAGTGCCTGGAAATCTTCTGTGGCACCACACAGAACAGATTCTGAATGTGGGCATAAGCCAAGTACAGCTTTTTGAAGGAAACCTACATTTTTCCAATAGTACAGAAGGTTAAAAATTATTTGTACAAGCTACAGCATATAATCCAAACAAAAAATTGGTGTCATCTCTCTCCTTATGTGAGGACCAGGTCTGTCTCTGAATCCACTGGTGCTTCTCAGAGCAGTGCTCTTCTAACAGATACATACAGCTGTTGTCTAGTGCTCTCTGCTTAAGAAATTATTTATTATTCATCTCTCTCTAAGTCCCTATTAATCCAGTCCAAGATAAAGTGAAAATCAAAGTGCTTATAACATTTTGAGTCAATGATAAATTTAAAAAACACTGATAAATACAAGCTTAAAAGAAAAGAAAACAAACCCATGCAGATGAGGCAGCCTCTCAGACATCAAGTCTGCTCACCAGGAGTTTGTCACTTGCTTGAATGTCTGCCTGCTTGATTTTGGTTCCAGGAAGGCAACCTTTCCTCTCCTACCAGAATGACATTAGCTATCTGGTCTGTGACATTTCTGCTGTGCTGGGTTGCTCTCTGCTATCCTCTCTTACTGGAACTACTGCAGATATTTCTGGTTAATTCTTTCTTAGGTTCACATTTCTGAAGTCCAATTCCTTCTCTGAGCTACCTGGAAAATTCCCACAAGGAAGTGTGAGCCTGTATCTTCATGTGTTCCCTCTGCAGCTTTCCACTATAGCTGTTTTCTAATTTACAGCATGTGTGCTTTGGGATGGCACACGCTAGATGCATTCGAGTGTGTTCTGTAGTGTGCTGGAAGAAAAGGCATGTGATCATGGCCACAAGAGGAGTACAACAGTGTCCTCAGGACTTCAAATCTCTCAGCATTTCCTTGCCTTAAATCCTGTTAAGAGGTTAAGATGGCAGGGAAGTCTCTGCTTCCACAGGATACACCTCTGAGTACACACAGAAGAGGAAAGAGTATTGGGGCAGAGTATAACACTTTGTACTCAGCCCTCAATAGTCACGATACCTGGAGACTTAGTTCCTGTTCTGAACTAACAATCCCTAATCATCCACTGTGTTATACGATAGCTGTTTCCCCTGATCCTGAGGGGAACTGGATCTCTTGGCAAAGGTACAAGGAAAAAAATATTTGCACTCAAGTTCTGCAGCTCAGTCACCTCGAGGCACTTGGAGCCATCAACCTCACCCCAAGCTACCACAGCTACTGAAGGCTACAGAATACAGTGCCTTCATGTCCTCTTTAACCTATCACTCAGTTTCACCTACGGCAACAAGAGCTGTTGATTGAAAAATACTGTCTCAAAGCACTCATTTGGAGTATAAATTGAATGACTTTTAATATGGACATAAAAGACAAAATTCACAGGGTGATTAAAACAAAGGCAAGGAGTAGACTTTCTTCATGGGAAAATATTAAGATTATTTTTTGAGACATCAGGATTGGGAATAGCATATCGCTGTCATATGTGAAGGGGTACACCTGTGCTTGAAATACTGCTACAGATAACAGACAAGCCATGATATTATAAAGATTTTCCAAAGCAGTGAGACCCAGGATGAACCTCAGAGTAATTCCAATCTGTGATATTAGGCCTGGGAGTAAGTTATTTTACTGGCTATGAACAGAAGTAAAAAATAAAAAATTAATTTATTGGTCAACTTGTCTGTTTTTTCATATTATCATCCTCATCCTTTATCATTTTATGCCCCTCCCTCTTTCACAATTTAGCACTGTGCACACTCCCTTTTTCACTTCAGAGTCTGTGCAGATGCATCCCGGGGACAGTGTAAAAGAACCACAGAAAACAGATGTGCAATCATTGCTGTGTACCTGAAATGAAAACTGAACTTATTGGGAATGAATGGCATCAATGGAAATAGGCCATTTTGGCATTGACTTCTTTCTGGTATTAAACAAGATTAAAAAGTGAAGAGCTAGATATGGCTTAGACATACAGAGAGGGGAGAAGGAAGAATATAACATTACAGACGGTACCATATGGTAAAAATAATTCCTTAAGATTGTCCATTTGCTTTCAATTTAACAGTTCATAAAATACTTTTGTTTGATTTTCCCCATTTAGATCTGTAGTAGTTTAGATCCACATATGTGAGGAAACTTCCCTTCTATTATCTTTCAGAAATAGGGTCTTTAAATATTTTTCTTCCCACTTTCCTAAGTTTGTATTTTTAGATATTTTGAATTTTCTCCCTTCATCTCTATGACACTGAGCAGGGAGCTGTACTGTGCCAAGAAGTGCATGAGTCAATGCTGTTCACCAGTCACATAAAGTTATTCAAGGTGTGAGATATCTATGATTGATAATCTTGTCAAAGGATGTGCCCTCTTTTTATAAATCTAACATGAAGTCTTACCATAGCTTCAAGGTTCAGGTGCAAAAGGAAACAATAATTCAAGACCTGTAGGTTGCTATTTTTAAGCTTAAAGGTCCATGTCTTATATTCAAAGAAGACCTTCTTTAAAATCACTATAATCTGCCTTGGAATGTTTCTTGGATATATTCATAAAAACCTGTTCTAACACAAAGACATTGAAAAATTCACCAGTTTCAGTGTTGATGTAGAAATCTACAATGATTTGGCTCTGATCATGTTGCAGTATATGGAGATCTTTAAGAAGAATTCTTTCATCTGACGTACTGCACAGGGCCTCTCCTTTGTCTGGGATCCTTGTTAAAGGCAGGATACCAGATTCCACGGAATAAGGTTGTTACTGTATTTGGAGATGCAGCTGAAGAGGTTCTTTTTCCTCAAACTTTGCTGAATATAATAAACATAAAAATACACTAGACAGGAGTAGACAGCTTATGGTCTGTAGCACCTGGAGAGAACTGAGGTTTCAGAAAAAAAACAAACAACATGTTCAGAATCCTAGAAATTCCAACTGACTCTTGAAGGTATAAGAAGCTGTCAGGGTGAAAATGCTATAGTAACTGGAAATTTCAGTCATCCTACTGCAGTTGAGGTAAATATCCCACAAGAGGAGGCTGATCTAAATTATAAATAGTGAAAATAGTAGCAATTTGAAAAAAATAGTGGACGATCCAAAGTGAAGCTCTTGGATTAGGCCTGACGAGTGAGCAGAAGCTGATTCACAATGTGTTAATTCAAGAGCATTGTGAAATGCACCTTGGCACTGAATCTCAGAAAAGCCAAGGAAAGATAAGGCAAAGCTGATCAGGTGGAGTAATTAACAAGGTAAGTTAACACCTGGGAGAATGAGAGCAAGAAGAAGGTTTAGGGTCACTATGTTGAAATACAAAATATTTTCTACCAGTTAAAAATTTTCAGTCAGTAAACAAAGAAACCAATGCAGCTAAAACAACAACAGCAACAAAAGCTATCAGGTGTGATATTGCATTCTTGAGAACTGGGGGTTATTTTTAAAAGGAAAATAGAAGAAATCATAAACATTGTCAAGATAAACATAAAGAAGGCCAATACGAAGCACACAATTGACCAAAGGTATTAAAAAACTAGGAATAGAAACTTTTCAAACTTCAAAAGCAGGACACATACCAGAGAATCAGTGAGCCTGAAAAATGATCTATGTGTAAAACCTAATGTTGTTGCCAAGGCTTTACTGTTTGTTGCAGAGAAGTTTATGGAGCTTCCCATAGCAGGACTGGCCTTTACGAAGGAAGAGTCTGAAGATTTATCTCAAACTGAAGTGTTGATACAAGGACTTTTGTGCCTAGACAAAAATGCAAACCACACAATAATTGTTAATCAGGACCATGTGGTATTTACCTAAATGGTCCAGAGGAGCTCACTGTGAAAGCTACGACTGAGCTGTGGTGCATGATATATTGCTTAAATCAGCCCAAGGATGAGAGAAAAACAAGGTGATAAATACAACAAAAAATCTGAAAATAACAGAGTTAGTGCACATATGGATAATTATGATGTATCTAGGAAAGATTTGAAGAGGCGAGTAAAGCCTTCTAGGGGAAAAGTATTATCTTATAAATCTATTTCAGGTCTTTGATCCAGTCATTGGACTTGTAAGTAACATTGATTCAATTGATACAGTGATTTCATCAGCAAGCATTTGACATCTTTTAGCAGAAATGCTTAAAGGAACTAAGATGTTGTGGGAGTGGTCACATAGACTATTAACTTTTTAGAAAATAAAGGGTAAGAATAAATAATTGGGTTGTTCATTGGAAAGAAGTTACCAGTAAGGCCAGTATGAGAAGCTATACTGACTCATGCGGTTCATTAAATGAAGTGGGAAGGGACTGAAGAGTGAGGTGATGAGGTTGGTAAACGATACAGAATTATTCAGGCTAGCTAAAACTAAAGCACACAGTAGAGACTTGTAGCAGGGTCTCATGATACTAAGTGACTTGCTTCAGAGAAAATAAATAGGGAACAATTAACTGTAAGAATTTATTGTCAACTAATTAAATTATGAGACAAGCAGTTCAAAGCAAACAAAAGTAAATATGTTTTCTGAAAATAATTAAAATGGGGAACACATTGTCACAGGATGCTCTGGAGCCCAAAATTACTTTTATAAAATAATTAAGACGGATTCATGGAAAATCAACTGATGCAACACGGCTAAACACAACAATGTAGATTCAGCCTGTGGCTTAAGGAGCCCCTAAACAAATTAGTACTGGAAGCTGGGAGGTAAAGCAATGGGAAGATCGTTCTTTAATTGCACTATTCTTACATTCTTCCCCTAAGTGTCCACATCCACCTCAATTATGGATAAATGAATTAAGAGTTTTGAGCACTGACTCCTAAGAACTAGGAATATCCTATCCTATTTATTTTTTTATCCTATCTATCTGCTTATATTTGTCATATCTTGTAGGTTTGGGACAAGGACATCTATGTTTAGAGAGCAGTTAGTGCAATTAGGCCCAACAACATTTTAATTCTAGCTTTTTAATTCTGAGCTTCCAAGTGTTTTTATAATATGAATGTTGAGCTGCCTTTCACAGGAAAGACTTGGTGTATTACCAAAACAAACAAACAAACAGAAACCTCTGTTGAAGAAAATTGAATTGTGATGTCAAGCACTTCCGAGTTCAGAAAGATGTAATTTAAAGCTCTCCAAGCAAGATTTAACCTTTGCAGTCCAAGCCTGACAAAGCTATATGCAAGTGGAAATAACTACAAAGAGAAGCAATCCAGTGTAGGTGCCATATTTAACTTGATTTCTTTAGGTATTCCTTTATGGTTTTATACACACATTCCACTCATATACACACAAAAAGTCATAAAACCTAGTGCTGTAACTGGGCCCTTCATTTTCTAGTTTCAGCATGAGTAATGGAAAAATGCTGAATGAAAGAAAACTGAAATGAGGAATCTGTGAATCAGAACTGTAAAATAAAAGGGAAGAAGGTGAAGCTTGAGGGAATATCACTTGTAGAAGTGATATGTTTTCTACTGGCTAGCAAAGAACTTGTGTTATTAGTGAGACAAACTAAGGTCATTATTTTCAATGATGGAAGTGCATTTGAGACAGCTGGCTTGGATACAAGTGTTCCAGCACTGAACAGGATCCTGTGTTGAGTAAGTTGTTGTAGGATTTTCTTCATGATCAAATACAGAAATAATGGGAAAAAAACCCACATATTTATTTCTTAAAAAAAAAAAAAAAAAAAAGCAAGCTTTTAAATATATGTATGCACATATTTTGGAGGTGAAGAATGAAGATTGGGAAGTTTAGTTCCTGAACAAATGAAGAAGAGTTTCCATATTGGTGATTTGCCAGAGAAAGAAGAATCCAGAGCAGCACTATGTCAGAGAAGCAAAATACAAAACCTGAGTGATATGGAAAGAACAGATAGCCCAGGTGCTGTGTTTCTCTCTGGTGTCTATCTTCTTTGCAAACTTCTTATTTAAAACTTCCGTCTCTTTGCACCAGGGCTGTCTAGTTACTAAGTAACACTTTTTGGGTGCTGTTTACCTTATTTCTACTATAGTTGTCCTCAACCCACCTCTGTACTGATGGTATGATCTGCTGAGGATATGTAAATTAACACCATCTGAAGTGGAGACTAGTGCCTGAAAGTCTTTATTCTTGAAGATTGTTTTTTCTGTGGAGTCAAAGTACTAAACAAATTTTGGCAAAAGAGCTGGGCTGTGCATACAGCCTGGGTGTCTGCCTGTAGGGGCTAGAAAAGTCCTGTGGAATGTGGTCAGCTTCATTTGACACACTGACTGTTTCCATTTTGTCCTATTCAGCAGTGAGTTGCAGGATACTGTGCTGGGCAAGTTGGGATGTTTCTTACATTCCCATTGGGAGGCATAATTTTATCATTGACTAATACCAGAGAAGGTAACAAGGACCATGAGCAATCTTCTCCCAGCCTCAGCATCATTCTTATGAGAAAAAGAAGGGCATCTGTAGTTATGCCAGTGAGGCTAGAAGAAGATGAGGCTCACCAATTGTTGTGTTTCTGGGCATAAGCTTTTTTGCTGTATTGTAGTGGTGGCCTGTACTGTGAGTAAAAAGTAACTAAGACATATTGATTCCAGTCTGCTTATCAGATGATACCACAAAAGCTAACAGTAAGATACATCTTCAGGGTAACATTTCTCTTCTTTGAGATCATGGTTCATGCTGCTTCTAGATACTTGTACTGCCACTTGCTGCATCAAATGAAAGATATTCCATCTCTCTATTCATGAACTGACAGGAAAGGGGAGTGTTGCATCATTGCAAGTCCCTTACTGTGTGTACAGATCTGTGCTGACCTTTTAAAGTGTAAATGAGCTAAGGTTTTCTGCTTGTTCCTAAGTAGCCTGTCAACAAATCCCCAGGTGGCTCATGAGAGAAAACAAGCACATTTTTGCTGCCCTAACAACTGATTTTTGGCCTTCAGACCATGCAGAGCAGGCTCCAGACAGGAAAGGCCAGATGAATTTGTTCAGAGACCATCATCTGCTTACAGGCTCCATACACCCTGGGTCCCTCTCACATAACTTTATCATACAAGGGCATAGGCTAGAGGGGTGGGACAGATGAATGAGACAAGGTCTCTAAATACATCCTTTGAAGAGCTGAGCACTCACAGCTCCCATTAACTCCCACTGTCCCAAACTAGTGAATTACTAAGTAGCTCTTTTGATCTGGATCATTGTTTGCTTTGCCATTGTAGTCTTTCCAGACAGCTTGCTATCCTCACTTAAAATCTTAGGAAGGAAACATACAGTGAAGACAAATTCCTGTCACACCCACAGGCGTTCTGAATAACAGCATAGGCTGTTCAGGATCATTTCTCAGTGAAAAATGTATCTCGGCTGCTCACCAAAATGCCAAGAAGTTCTATAGCACTAAGCAGCATATCCTACAGGCACATTGTGAGAAGGAAACCTTGAAAGATTATATTACAATCTCCTGGTTTCTCATGGTAGTGAGAAACAAGGAGAGGGATACACATGACTGAAACAGATTTTACTTCAAGGAATTTTCTCTCTTATCTTCAAGGCACGATTGGGACTGGAGCAGTCCAGTGATTGCAATCCAATTTTTGTAGAGTGAACAAAAATCTCCAAGAGGATCAAGTTCCCCCAGATTCAAATAGGAATTAGGTGCTCGCATTTCTTACGTGCTTAATAAATGATGTGGAGATCTCATTGCTGAACCTCAAGAGGACACAGTATTATACAACCCCCAAAGGAAATCCCCAAATATAGCAGTTACATTATTTACATTATCCTCTCTCAGTTGGGATGTGCACATTCTGTTGAACACAAAATTCCAGCAGGCCCATGTATGGTTCTAAAGTATTATCTTCGAGAAGAACATCCTGACATGCATACACCCCTGTCCCATGGGGATGAAAATGTCTCCCGGAATTATAAACCCCATGCTTGCTTTGAAGACAAAATCAACATATTAGCTTTTAAACACAGACCAGCAATCTGAGCAAAGCATAACCTCATAAAGGCCATAAAAATGTGTGCGAGTTTGTAGACTAACCAAAGACATCTACAAATCACAAGCAGCTTACGCAAAGCTGTTGTCTTAATATTTCTTTGTGCCATTCATCATTATTTTTAGAAAAAGCTAACACAGATATTATTCTGCATTTTCATTTGCAATTGTTTTTACATGTGCTCTAATTAGCCCAAGGTCAAAAGGAAGGCTTTTGAAAGGAGATATGAGGTCTTTGTTGTCACCAAATGACAGCATATTGAAAAGTTACCAAAACGTTATGGCAGAATAAAAGGGAGATTTGGAGTTTTGTTTTGCTCCTTAACATGAATTGCTGAGCATTAAGGATTTCTTTGGATCAGAGCTCAGTCATCATTTTCAGAGTGAAGAAATTACTCTTTGACAGGAAAGGGCAAACTAGATTCTTGTTTTCCTACAATTGTATCAACATTTACGGTGGTCTGAACTATCCCCATTGTAGTTTAAAGCCACAGGAAAAGGCTCTGGAGAAAAAAAATCTTTGTGCAAAAATACCCTTGCACAGCTTCTGAGGGGTTTTAGATAGGCAGATTTCAGGGGCAGATTTCGGGGGCTATGCCAAGGGCTTGTCCTCAGATCCTAAACTAGGAAGAAGTTCTTTAAGCTGTCAGCTTTTCACCCAACATGGTTGCAGTATAATTCCCCTGAAGGCTAGCTATGGGAGATTGGGATGCCTCTTTATCTTTGAAAATCTGAGGGGAACTCAGGGGAGCTTCAAAGCAACAGCATGTAGTCACTCTCTGGCTTTCTTGTAAGCTCCCCTTAGATACTGCAAGGCTTTGCTATTATTTTCCCTGGAGCCTTCTCCAGGCTGAAAAAATTCAGAACTCACAGCCTGTCTTCACAGGAGAGATGTTTCAGCCCTTTGATCTTTGTTGTGGCCCTCCTCCGAATCCATTCCAAGAACCCTATGTTCTTTTTTCCCTAGGGATCCCAGACCAAGACACAGCACTTCAGGTGGGATCTCACCTGAGCAAAGCAGAGGGGCAGAATCCCCTCCTCATCCTGCTGGCCACACTGCTTGACTTATTGGAGAAAGACTTGAGATCTTTGTGGATGACCAGCTGACCGTGAGCTGGCAATGCCCTTACAGCCAGGAGGACCAGTGTTGTCCTGGGATGCATTGGGAAGAGTGTGGCCAGAAGGTTGAGGGAGTTGATCCTGCCCATCTGCTCGGCTCTCACAAGGCCACATCTGCAGTGCTGTGTCCAGTTCTGTGCTCCTCAGTACAAGAAAGACATATAAATATCTCAAAGGCAGGTGCCAAGAAGGTGGTGCTGGACTTTTCAGTGCTGCCCAGTGACAAGAACAAGGAGCAGTGGCCATAAAATAGAAAAGTTTCTCCTTTACACAAGGAAGAATGCGCTGAGGGTGGCAGAGCAGTGGAACAGACTGTCCAGGGAGGTGGTGGAGTCTCCGTGTCTGGAGGCATTCAAAACCCACCCTGTGCAACAAGTTCTAGGTGACCCTGCCTTGGCAGGGGGTTTGGACCAGATGATCTCTAGAGGTGCCTTCCAACCCTAATGATTCTGTGATTCTGTGAATTCTTTCTTCTAAGGTCTGCTCTCAATCCATTCTCCTTCCAGCCTGTGCTTCTGCTTGTGATTGCCCTGAGGCAACATGAGGTAATGTGACCAGCAACTACTTGGCCTTTTGTTCCAGTTAGGAGCCATTTGTGCTCTTATTTTTGGAAATTTTAGATGAACTTTTGCAGGCCTAACTTTAAGAAGCTTCTCATAAGCCTCACACTGTGTTTGCCTAAGGATGTGGCAAGAAATTTTACTATAATGAAACTTCTTTCAGTGTTTTCTGCATCCCAGTGTTTTTTTGTATTTTGTAATATATCAGAAAAATATGCTTGTGATTAATAGATGTATGCCTTTTTTTTTCTTCTGATTTAGTTTTGTAATGCAAAAATATTTAAAAGATTTTTAAATGTTGGAGCCGTGAAATATGCTGCTTAATTTAAAATAAAGACACTGTCGCTAGTTTTGAAATATTGATGACCAGTCCTATCCTAGAGGACTTTCTCATTTCTTATTTGCACAAAACCCCTCTTCAAACTATTGTACTCACTAAAAGCTCAGAAAAAATATTCAAGACTTGGATATTAAAATATAAAGCCTCCAGAGCTTCATCAAAAGGTGCAAGACAGGGTTTGTTATGAACCTCAAAATTCCTGGATGAAGTTAAAAACATGTGTCAGTAAAGACAACATCATTTCCTGCAAGCTGAATTTGGTGATTGCCATCTGATTACCTGTATCTTCAACTGCCTGCATCTCAAATAGCATGGATATTGTTACTAAACTACATTGTGCCAGAGTCAAGGGATCATGGCAACAAGCCTGACTTGTACCCCATGGGAACCAAGAGGAAATACTTAGTGCATCTCAAAAGTGACCATGTAACAGGTATCACGTCATTGGGTGCTGTGCTTCCCCCAAGGGTAGATTAGAGTGTGGTGGTAAATAAAATGAGCTGTCTCTGCTCAGCTGCTCTTTGCCCTGAGGCCAACAAGCACGACACCACTATAGGGTAAGCTAAACTGCCCTATTGCCTAAACAGTGTGCTTGCACCCAAAATACCTTTTGGTCCTTGTCCTGTGCTAATTCCCAGACATAGCTGAGCAGTGTATGGAAGCCTTTGACGAGCTTTTTTCTGAGTTTAGGAAAAAACATTGCCAGATCTGTGCAGAGACAACCGGACAGTTACAGTCTTGTTCCTGGTTCTGGCTGTGCTTCTTTACCTGTGGCAAATTAATTTCCCTCTTTTGGTCTACTAACCAGCATGCAAGACAAGGTCTGAGCTGACTTGTCCCTGCACTCTTCCAGCTCCCATAGGCAAGACAAAAAGTTAGATCCCCAGAAGGAACAGCACTTGCCCTCTTACATGGTGTACATAACACATGCTGGAAAACGATGGAGAATATTTCAGCAGCACATGGTTTCCTCTGTAGGCACTACCATTCTGACAGAAACACTGCAGACTGACTTCTTATGCTTTGCTTTAAGATATGTTAGTGGGACACTGTGGAGAAGGCTGAATGTTGGCAGCCCAGTCTGTGCATCAAGGCCAAGGGTGATTGTAGGCCCACCACGTAACTCTAAGAAAATTTGGGTTCAATTTCTCAAGAGCCCATATCCTCTTTTCAGCAGTCCTATATATATCTACTGAAGAAAGAGTAACTTCATAATGTCTGCTACTTAAAAGAACAGCAATTACAAAAATAACTAGCCACTAACAACAGTTTCTTTACTTTTATCTTCAAACAACAGATGGTGTTAATCTCGAGCTTTGCATTCCTAAAAGTGCTGGAATCATGAAACTACTTGCTTCCAGCAGGACCCTGAAACACAATGTATTGCTGAGGTAAACAGTCAAAATGAGTGATCAGAGCAAAATATGCCTGCCGTCAAACAGACTTCACATGAAATTTTTATCTTTTCACAAGACAAGATGTCACCCAGATGACATTTGTGGGTCTCATTCTGTTTTCAGTCCCAATGGCTAAAGCAGGAGTGGGGTGTGAGTCTCCCAGATCTAGAGTAGCTTCTAGTGACTGATATGCTTCATGACAGGATAAGACTTATAAGATCACAGTTGTGTTTGCATGCCAATTTTGCACTGGAATAAAAAGGCAGCCCTTTGCAAGTAGGTCACATTTCAGAAGAGTTACTTCAGATTTACTTCACTGTGAGCAAGATCAGAATCAGTGACTGCCTGGGATGAAAAGTTAAGGTGACACTGAGGCAATTTCTTTTGTAATTCATGTGGGGAAAGCTAAAATAAATAACACAAAAGTCCCCCACATTATTAGCTAGTGTGTTTGAAAGAATCCTGCCGTTGTGTTTTATCTTTTCTTAACTGCAAGCCAGAACATTTAAGATTTAATTATTTAGAGAAAGGGGGAGGGGAAGTGTGCCTTTTGAAGAAAGTTCCACAGGTTTCCAAACACTTCAACATTTCATCATGGCAATCAGCCAGATGCCAAACAAAATGCGGCTTTCCACCAGGGATTTGACAGGTGGCCTTTCCAAAGTTTACACACTGAAGTGAGAGCTGATGTTCTGCTGCTTATTTTTCTGCCTTTTAAGTTATTCCTTTATTGAAGCCAGACTGCAGACATCTTTCCATGTAACAAAAGATAATATCTTTCCCTGAATATTTGGGGATTTTAGTATGCTTTTATATTACCCACATCTACTCAGGGGATTATTATTCACACGTTCAAATGAAGAAATGTTGGGCTGGCAAGGAGGAAAAACACATATGTATGCAGGCAAAAGATAAGCTATTTGAAGCTTTACTGATAACACAGAGCCAGATACTACTGAGGTACAACACAGGGAAAAATCCCTTCTTTCCCTTGAGGTGTTTCCCCTGTCTCTGGCTGTGGAGAAGGCTGCCACCCCAGCCTCAGTCATCCCCTGGCTCATTCTCTGGAGCATCTCCACCCAGCTCCATCTGCCTGGGGCTCTCCACCTGCCACCGCACCAAAGAGGCGCCTTCAAGGAGAAATAAATGCTGTTTGTGGCTGCACCACGCTTCCCTTTATCTGTGGTCTCAGGGTTTTCGAGTGTCTCCTCGGAATTTTGAATGCTCCTGAAAATCCTCTAAATTGACAAAATATCGGGGGAGGCAAAGTGCAGGGTGAAAATGGAAGAATGATAGCTCTAGGTTGTACATCTCACTTTTCTTGCTTCCTTCGGTATGGTGTCCCTCGAAGTACACAGCAAGGTCCAGGTGAAGAGGTAAGAGAAACTAAAAATTCTTGTGTAGAAACAAATTTCTTGAAGAAACACCCACAACTGATCCCATGGAATTGCTCATGACTGATAGCAAAGTTAATGAGGCTCATGTCTGACTCAGTTTTGGGACCAGATTCTCATAGTTCACAGGAGAAAACTTGAGGTTTTCTTGAGGGCCCTTGCCCTCATTTATATCCCATTTGACCATCATGAAGCCAAAGAAGAGGTATGTATTAGAAAATTAAGTATGTAACCAAAATTATTAGCGTTTAAGAGGGAAATTCCAGCAAAGAAAGGCCTAAGTTCTGACCAGAAATTCACTGTCAGCAAGAAGAAGCAGGGAATATTTCCTCCTGTTGTGTTCATGTTCCAATATTGCACTTATTGCTTTTCTGCAGTTTCTGAAAACTTCCCATGTGACTAAGATTTGGCCCACATCATCTGTTTGATCACCATTCCTCAGGGAAGACAGGCATGAGCAGTGAAATTCATTAGGTTTTATTATTTTTGAGGAGTTACTTTAAATAGTGGTTATGTATGTTGATATATATATATCAATATAGAGATATATATATCTATACTACAGAAGACAAGGCTGAAGAAGTCACTTTGCACTTGCAGCAGGCAGGGAGACAGTGCTAAGTCTGTGCAGGACCTCAGTTCCTGGGGGAGTTTATTCCACTGTCTGAAAGCAGCACCTTAGCTTTATGGAAAAGAGTCCTCTTCTGCCAAATGGGCAAGGTTGTAGCCCATAGCACTTCTCTTGTATACAAGAATGTGTGTGTATGATAGAAGTCTAGACATCAGACAGGAGTCCTTGAAAGCTATGTCTGTGTTGGAGTTGTTTTACTGTGCCAGAATGCTGTAAAGGGACCTTTCCAATTAAACAAATAAAAACCAAAATATATGAGCAAATAGCCAATGGATGAATGTACTATATGCTATGAGTATTTTGTGCAGAGAACGATCACAGAACAAAGTTCTCTCTCCTTTGTACAGGGGAAATGAAAATACGGTACAATCATGCTGAATTGTCTGTCCTTAGTCATAATCCTCATGTTTTGACCAGTCCTTCTCATCCAGCCCTTTGTTTTCCAAAAATCAGAGGAGGCTACCAATGAACTTATCTGCAGATTTAAGAAAGGGGAAGTAGACTGCAGCATCACATTTTTGTTTAAGACCTCCGTTTCCATCCATTCATGACAATAGCAAAACAACCAAGGGTTGTAGTGGTGCAGTTCAAGCACATTGCAAAATAAGCATAAAATTATTTACAATTGTTAGCAACATTCCACAATACTTAGAGCAGGCACAGAAATGCTTGAACTCCTCTGTGAGTAGTAAATAAGCTCATATGGTCTTGTCATCTCTCCTCCCACTCCACACCCTTTAGAACAGAAAAAAAAAAAAAAGAGAGAGAGAGAAGAAATATAATAAAAGTATAAAAGTAACTCAACAAAGCAGGCAATTCCTTAGGAATTTTTTTTGTATTCAAAATGCCTTTGAAATTATCCAGCAACAAAACCACAGGCTCCCTCATCCTTTTGGTCTCACAAAACAACAACAGAGCATCTTCTGTGCTCAGATGCGGTAATTACAGACAACATGCACAAAGAAAAGCAAATAGAATAATTTCAATTGCCAGAGCCAAATATGCAATTGTGCATCTATAAAGGTAATTACAAACCAAAAGATCAGTCATGGTTCTGGTTTCTTCAAATTACTGTTTTTCCCTGAAGAAAAACAATTATCGCATAAGTGATCCTAATAATTTTAACATTTGTTTTGCATATCAGCATCAAATCTGAATGAATACTTTTTTTTTTTTTTTTTTTTTTTTTTTTTTTTTTTTTTTTTTTTTTTTTGTATTCTGAGCCAAACATTGTGTCTCTGACTAACTTCTAATTCAGGAAAGCTTTGGTCCAAAAAGCCACTGGTGGCAATGGAAAGACTCCATAAAGGTTTTCACTGCTGATTCAGATATTATTTTACTCTTCTTATGTACTTTTAAGTCATCTGTCTCTCTTGCCAAAAGCCATTGTAAATATAAGGAGCACAAAGGTAAGAGACTCCAGACACAGGTAAATATCAAAAGTTGACATATTTTATTGTTGCTTTTCAACTTTGCTGTTGATATCTAGGAAATTTATTTACTTGTTGGTATTTGTGGTTAAGCACCTGGTCAATAGTTTTGTATAGAGTGATCCCCAACCCTTGATCCAAATCGTTGGAGAATGACATGTAATTACCACTTTCACTGTGGGTTGACCCTGCGCAGGATCCATGTTTGTGTAGAGGAAAACACATGTCCTACTGCATAAGTATTTGAGCAAAATACCTCATAGAAAACCAACCTACTGCCATCTACAGACCTTGATGAAGAATCTCATTAAAGAAATTAAAACCACTAATGAAATACCTTTGCATCAATGTGATATTTGGAGTATGTTCAGCCTTTGGAAGTGTTCACCATACATTCCACAGCTCTCTAAACCCATGATGTTTCATGCAGGGGAGAAAGAACCACAAATGAAAGCAGATCTGTCTGCTTTCAGGAGCATTAGCTCTCAGGAGTCAGATCACAGCTGAAAAACCAGAAACAGAAATTAGTGTTATAACATCAGTGGGAGCAATCTTGATGAAACCTTGAAAGGTGGCCTCATTTCAGGGGCAATGAGGGGAGATAAGGTCAGGCTCTTCTGCTTTTTTCCCTATGGACAAGCCAATCTCCATAGTGAACCCAGCTCACACAGTCTGTCAAGGATGAACTGTTGTGCCAATGAAGGAGCCAGGCCAGGCTCATGCTTGATACCTCATTTGGGCTTAGCTCAGCATCCACATGTACTTCCAGGCCAAGAGAACTAAAGCCAGCAGGGATATTTTGGCACCTTTTCCTGGCAGCCACAGTGATCTTTCATATCTAATATGTATTTTCAGTTTTTTTCATACTTTACTTATTTAGTCAGCTTTGTTGGCTGATGTCTGATTTTTTTGTCTTGTTTCACTATGGTTTGGATGTACCTTTGATCTCTTGGCTTGCCCAAGTCTAGTATCACTTGATTTGTAAAGCTCCTGCAGTTTCTTAATTGGACAGTTGTAGACTGGTATCCATTTATAAAAGTTTTAGGTTATCCTTTCAAGCCATCTTTTAACTATTGTTTTCATTCATTCATTCATTCATTCATTCATTCATTCATTCAGCTTGCTAAATACAGAGCAAGAGCATATATATAAATTTGGGGAAAAGGCTGAGGATGAAGACTGATCAGTAAAGGTCTTGAAATATCCTCAGAACAGCAGTGCCATCAGCAACTCAGCACAGGATTTTTAAGGTGTTCTGTGAAAATGATCTCATTTTATATGTTTTCCTTTCCTCTACAGTTATTAAGCTCTTTCCAAAGGACACGCTCATACTGTCTTTCCATACCTTAGCTGTAGGCAACAGCTTTTTCCTGAGAGAAAGCTCTCAACAAGTCAAGCAATGCAAAGGACTTTGCATAGCATCTGCATCTCATTCTGCCTCTAGCAAAGAGAAGCTACCAAGTACTGCTGCACCCTCCAGCCCCTTGGTTCCCACCACTGTGCTCAGAAGTCTACATGACAGAGCAATACTCAGATTACCTGGGAAGGACAGCATGTAATCACAGAGGCAGGTAAGTTTCCTGGCCTGGGGAACCTGCAGACTAGAAAGGATCACTTCTTATTTCTACCTTCTTCCTCTCTCCTTTCTCAAAACACTTCTGTTAAACCCTCCTATTTCTGCCTTCATATTCCCCTTTCTCATGCCAGGTTTCCAGGTCTGCCTTCTTCAGCTGTGGTTCCTCTTTTCTCTGTGGTCATTTCCACCTCCTTCTCTCCCTGCCTGCCTGGTCCTAATCCCTTCAAGCAGATGGAGGTAGGGAGAGGAAGAGCTTGAAGGCACCAGTGAAGGTTTTCAAGCCACGACACTGGGCTGCTTGCAAGCTCACAAGAGGTGCTCCTTGTGCTCATCAGCAAAGTCAAATGTAATGCAATGGAGCACAACAGGTCAAGTAAGGAGAAGAGTCCTCATTAAGAATCTCGTGAATGTATTACAAAAATGCTTGAAAGGACCAGTGCTTTCTCCTGCTCTGTTATGTGCTAAATGGTGAAATCTTTCTCAACTGAAAAAGTGCAGGAGCAGCACAAGTGTGAATGTCTCCTCCCTCATTGCCCCAAAAGTGTTTCAAAGCCTCTACAGGACTGTTATCATGCTAGCAAATGCAAGCAACACACCATGGTCGCATTCCACAGGCCAGGCTACCTCTCATGATTTCCTCCATGTGAATCTGGGGACTGAGCAGAGGCTACTTTAACTTGACTACTCTTGTTTCAGCCCCAAGCAAGCAGAAAATTCCTGAGGCAGCTGCAGGGAGTGGTTGGCATGTGAGCGGTCACCTGCAAAGCCCTTGCTGCTGCTGAATCACTGAGTCAGGAAGTGCTTTCTGCAGCAGCAAACAGGCTGTGGAACATTGCAGGAGTAGTCTCTGTCCCAGGAAAAGGACTGCATGGCTTTTTCTTTCAAATGGCAAGTGAGATGTGGTCACAGGCAGAATAAAACCAAGAGAAAAAGCTGATTCTACAGAAGCTGCTCTTCTGCCTCATGCAGTTGGGCAGACCCACCATAGGAGAAGCTTCACTGCCTTTCTGCCATTGGGGCTAGGGCTTGATCCAGCCTACCCTGGAGAAACAGCAGGCAACATGTAGCAGAAACTCCTCAGCTCTGCTCCCACCCCAGTATGGCTTGGCTCTAGACTCAGTTCAAGACCCAACAGGGAAAGCCACTCTGTAGCTCACGGTGGGCAAATGTTGTCCTTATGGGGGCAAGAATTTCATTTAGGTTATGGAAGGAATTACATGAATGACATCCCTTTCTTCCCTAGGAGTTTAATGGTGTTTTAACACACATGGGCACACCAGAAGATGTTTAGTATGTGCAGAGTTTAGCTGGAACTAGTTGACTTCTGCTCCCTGCTTGGGGCCACACTGCATCATCCCACAGACTGCACTGACTCTGATCTTCACTGTCTTATGGGCACTTCCCATATTCAGTATATGATTGCAAAGGAGCTTTCCCCTCCAGTTTTATACAACTCCACTTGAGGTAAACCAGTGGCAAAATTACAAGAGGGAGCTTAATGGTCACATTATCATTTGTGCCACAGCCAAGGAAAGAGCCCCGTTCTAATAAGCAGGTACACAGGAGGAGGCAGTGTGTTGCTGTGCCTTTTCTTCTTTGTGCTCTGCAACTCAGAGATTTGGAGGTGGGAATAGGACTGCAAGGTGCAAGATTATTTACAAATGGAATATGACAGTATTCCTGGTTCCTGTGTTAATATGTAATGTTATTTCTTCAAGATGTGTGGTCATAACTGGGAATTATTGAGGGGAGCTCAGGGCTTAAAAGATTAAATTTGGGTTTGTAGCCTTTTATTTTTGGAGAATTTTTTTTTTAAATGACTCTTCCGTTCTGCCAGCCGCCTTTTTGCCTACTGTGCTGATCAAAGCCCTCAGCTGTGCCGTAATCAGAATGACAATAACAGATCTATTTGAAACCATCCAAGTGTCATCTTTACAGAACAGCCGTGTTGAAAGATGTTTGTGTAAGGATGAAATAACTAAGAATGGCTACATGACTCTTTGACCACAGGTTGCATTTGTTGCTTTGCATGTAAAAACTCTGCCCAGAAAAAAAGGTGTTGGGCCAACTGTGCCTCCACTCAAATGCTGTCAACTGGAAAAACCTAGCAGTTCATGTTCAAGACCACCAGCATTTCTCTGATGGTTGCTGAGCTCAGATGAGCAGTGTAATGGAAGGAGAAGGACTATCCAGATCAGTTCCAATGTTCAATAAATTATGTAATGCTTTTGTGTATCTCTCTCTGGCAATATAAGGACAGGGAAAGGGGCCTCAGAAAAATAATGATTTTTAGTATGGAACATTAAAAACACCTTCTTAAGTATATTTGGGGGAATAAATCCTGTAAAAAAAAACCTGTCAGAATTCTGCAGGAAGGCTTGGCTTGAAAAAGAGAGCAGCAAAAAAACACTGCTGTAATTGAAATTAATTTTGATGGATTATTACTATCATATGAACAATATGGGGAAAATTCTGGCCTCAGGAGGGAATGTGGAGGAAACTGCCTACCTTATTTTAAGGTAACAATAGCTATTGAGTAGCACAGATGTTCTTAACAGTTGTGTACTTAACACATAAGAATACAGTGGATGAATGTTCTCTGAGACTGGACTTGCCTCCAGCACTTCTTATAGCAATTCAAGATACTAAAAAAATAAACCCGTTTACTGTCCCTTCCAGAGTATAAAAGAATTCAGCATTGTTTAATAATACTGAGCAGATCAACAGCAAAATTTCACAATACAGAGAACTAACACCATCAGGATAAAATACTGTGACTTCTTTAAACACCATCACATTCCCATAAACTGCACAAGACCCTTTCCAGGGTGCTGGTCACTGGCAAGGCTATAATGAAAAAGATGAATAGAGCCTATAGTTTGGATGTCCTTTGAGCTGAAGAATTATATGAAATGGGAACGGAGAAGGAAAAAAATTGACATGGAGCTTCCACAAAATATGAGTTCATTCTAGGGAAGATCATACTCTGCCTGAATGTCCTCTCTAATTGCTCACAGCTACATAGCTACCCAGCCCACTGGCAAAATGGGTAGTGTTTGCAGTGGTAGTAATTAATCAGCTGATTCATAGAAACTTAAGTGATCAAAAATGGACCTAAATCAGACAACTGGCTCAGCTTGATAGTGAAAATTGCATCAGTGGAAATACCTATATATTGCTTTGTGGTGGTTTAACCCCAGCTATCAACTAAGCTGCCATGAAGCTGCTGGCTCACACACCCCCACCTCCCAATGGGGAGTAGAACTGGAAAAAAAAAAGTAAAGCTCATGGGTTGAGATAAGAACAGGTTAATAATTCAAACAAAATAAAATATACTAATAATACCAATGATAATAGTAAGAACAATGATAATAATAATAACTGTAATAAAAAAGACACACAGGATAAAAGCCAAGAAGGACAAGTGATGCACAATACAGTTGCTCACTATCCACTGATCAATACTCAGCCCATCCCCAAGCAGTGATTGGTTGTTCCCTGCGAAATCCCCCGAGTTTATAGACTGACATTTATAGCATGACATTCTCTGGTATGGAATATCACTTTGGCTAGTTCAGGTCAGCTGTTTTGACCATGTTACCCCCTAAATTTCCATGTTCCTGCTCACTGGCAGAGCATGAGACACTGGAAAGTCCTTGATATAGGGGAAGCACTACTTAGCAATATCCAAAACATCAGTGTGTTAGCAACATTATTCTCATACTAAGTCCAAAACACACCACTGTACCAACTGCTAAGAAGAAAATTAACTCTATCACAGCCAAGCTGAGGACATTTATGACAACTTATTAAAAAGTGGATGTATTTTTATCATATTACTCTAACTGTGGTATGTATCATAGAGTATTAGAAATGCCACTTTACTAGCAGCCTTTAATTTAATTTACTAACAGCCTTTAATTAAGTCTGGTGTGCATAGTATTCATGTAGTTATCATGTAGCCTGCTCACAGCAGGCTGACATAGACCCAATATACCTGGGGGTTGTGGTCAATAACTGATGGATTCCAGTGGTTCTGAGATCAGGAGTCTAGTGTTAAAATTGGAGGAAACACAAAATTAAACAGTTTCTGAAAAACTCCCCCATAAGACACAAGAAGATCCCAACAAAATGGTACCATTGTTGCTGAAATGGAAATGTTGTGTGTTACTGTGTTCCGCTGCTATGCAGTTACAGGCCTGGAAACCAGTAGGAAACCTCTTGAAAGTCTCCATTTTCTAAACAGGCTTAATGCAGAAGATTATTTGAGAGAACTGAATATAGCTAATCAGAGCTGCACAGCTTGCCTATTGTAAAATTCTTCATTTTCTGTCAAATGACAAGAGCAAACACAAATGTTGTTGGCAATCCTGCTGCAAATGTAGTCTTCTTCATTATAGCTCTGCCATTGCCAATGTAAGAGCTAAATATGTTAACAGCTTAGTTCACAGCTAGTCTAAAACAACCAAATCAAGATAAATTGCTAAAGCATTCAATTTTTTTTTAATTTTTTTTTTTTTTTGTTACATAAAGTATTCCGAGTTTATATACACAGGAGGACACAAGTGGAATAAGCTGGATCAGACAACATATAGGTATTACTTGTAACATACAAAATTTAAATGAGGTAAAGTTACTCGCCTTGGAACGAAGAATGTTTGAAATGTAAGAACATCCTACAACAAAGACCAGTGCCCTTAGTGAGAAATGGGATTTTTGGGAAAACACATCACCCAGCTTAAAGCCAACATTTGACATTCAGTTCAGCCTGTCCATGAGACTGGACTATCTGCTAGCTCTTTCCATGGCTCCCTCCAAGTCACGATTGAGGAACAGAGGTTCATTTAGTTTGCTTAGCTCTAGCCCTGCCATTATGTCAGCTCCTCCTGTTTTCTGGATTAATGGCAGCCTCCCATTATTACCCAGTGGCCTCAGTCCAAGGCTGGACTTTCCAGAGGCTGAAGTATAAAAGAGCAGAAGTTTGATGGTGGTGATGAGCCAGAACGCTTGGTTTCCAAATCAAGATAAAACTGCAGTCTTCCTTTTTTTTCCCTCCTGTGTGAAGGATCTTGTTTTGTTTGATCTGTCCACTGTAGATATCATCAGTAAAGGGCTTTTACACACGTTTTCAAACACCACTGCCATTGTCCTTTGTTCCAGAGCTAAGTGTTGGCAGAATAAGCCCAGTCATCACAAAGTGTATTATTATGTGCAGACACACTATTGAATAAAGGCAGTCTTGATCAGAACGGAACTGTCTGAACACAGCTCAGTGCTTTTTCATTCTGGGATTAATTAAGACTGAGGAAAACACTGCTGAATCCTCTTCTGGAAGACCAAATCTGAGCACTTTTCGAAGGCACATCATGAACATTTGCTCCTACATGTTATTTCTGTGTTTCCTAGCAGAAACTCATTAGCAATTCAGTAGTGAAGGGATTACTCATTAGCTGGTAGCAATATGGAGCTGAAAACCACATAAGAGTGCCAAAGGAGCCTTTTATCTGTATTGTGCAAGCGAGATAAAGGAGAAAAGCAAAAACATAGCAAAGACTTGGAAGTTTTGGCCTAAGTGTTGTTCTTTCACTCTAAATAATTTTTGTGAAAAACCTCAAAAATATTTGGGGTCAGCTCTTACAGAGAATGAATGAATATCTAAGGTTTGCATATAGGAAGGGCAGGTCCACAAGTATGCAGCAGAAAAACTTCCCCAGGCTTGGCACTGCAGTGAGAACACGTGCAGATCAGATACTGCTATTGCCAGAAGCTCCTTGCATGTACTCCACTGCAGTAATTACATGAGATATTGCACATGCATTTACATCTTTATAAAAGAAAAACCCTATAAAAGAAAAACACAACAGACAAACAGATGACAGCTGCCCACAATGGATCCATGGGTACTGGAGGAGCTCATGTTCATTCCACTTTCAGACACTGTTAAAACAACACGTTTCTTAGTGTTTAGTCAGTGTCCTGATACAATACATTTGTAAAATGTTATAAAAACTCACATGGCCATATTTCACTGAAAAGAGATTAGATACCCTTCACCAGACTTTTTAGTATTCAGCTCAAAAAAAGAGTATCTGATATACTTAAATTGCCATTAAATGCCCCGTTTTTGTCAACTCAAAGCCCCTTAGTTCAAAATGTTATCACAGATAAAAATTTAAAACTAAATGACCTTATCTACATAATTTTCATTATCAGTGCACACAGTATCTTGATATCCCTTAGTATGGATTTGTGTGCATCTTTTAAATATTAAAAAAAAATCAGCAAATGCAATATTCTTTCTAAGATCTTAAAATGGGCAAAGGGTGAAGAAATGCTGATCCAGCAAAGCTTCAGCTAAACAGCTTTCTCCAGCATTCTGGGATTGCTTATTTTTATTATTTAGGAAGTCAGAATGTACCTTAAGAATGATGGGTGGGAAGTTATGCAGAGAAACACAAGGTGAGAGATTAGGATTCAATTCCCATCTCTAGAAAAAACTCTCTGGTTTTGTGTAATCTTCCTTGACACGAAGTGGAAGGAGCCCTCTTGAGCCATGGAGTCCAGACCCCAGGATCCATAGTAAAAAGCATGATAGATACATGCATGCCTAGTATAGCTACTATACATTAAGGGCCATGATGAGACAAGACTTGAATCACTGCATCAGAGAGGACCAGCCGCTGCACATGCTCGATCACTTTGGCTTCAGGAGATGAGTTTCAGCAATGGTTTTGTTTGTCAGTGCTTTATGCAGTTATGCTGAGCCAGTTTATAACTTTATGCAGTTATGTTGCCTTGCATCAGACAAAATGCCTCAGCTGGTGATTAGGGAAACATTATAAAAAGAAACACTGAGCAATAGTTTCATTTAAGGTTGCAATTGCCTCCCCTTTTTCCACCTCTGAGCTCCATCTGCCCACAGTGGAATTTCAAGGATTTCTGGGTTAAAAGCTCAGGCAACTATGACTGCTTGGTAGAGAGACCTTCCCTCCTCATCTGGAGGTGAATACCCAAGAGCTCCTTCTTCAGCAGAATTTTTTTCCTTTCCACAGTGAGCAGGCAGATGTTGATCGATCTTTACCCTGCCAACTGGTAGGTGGAGCAGACTCCTCCCAGAAGCAGGAGTAGGTGGGGGTAGCTAGCCCTCCAGCTGTGCAGTTGGGCTAAGGTTTGCAGTCCCTGGACAGACTTGCAGTGAAACTTCATCAGTGCAATGTAACAAAAAGACCGAACATAAACCTGTCTGGTTCCAAGGAACAGCACAGCTGACTTTGCATCAGTCCACAGCCCTTTTAATCTAGATGAGAGTGCTGCCCTAGCATGACCTACAAGCTGAAGAATTAGTTAATTTTCCCCTCTGAATAATAGCTCATGTAAAATTAGTAGGAAGGAAAAAAGATGTGCTAGTTAACCACCACATCTTTCTTGGCGGGAGGATGTAAATGTTGAAGGCAGAGATAATATTACCTCCCCTGGGCATTAGACACTTGGTGGTTTGGAGCACATGCGCCTTTGATAATCAACATCAGTATCTCTTTCATGTCACTGAACAGAAAATAGGGCCTCTTCAAAGAGACTAACTCAGAAAAGAAACTGTTAAACAGGCCTGACTGGGTTGAGCAATGCTGGAAATTAAGTACCCTGGAGGGGCAGGATTAGAAGTGAGGTCAGCACTCTCAGACAGGACAAGGGAGTGCATTAATAGCCCTCTGTACTGCCTCTGAAGTTCAGATGGTTGTCACTGAATATCCATGCAGTCCTCTCATTCTCCCCCTCCATATGCTGTTCTGTTAATTAGCATTCTGCCTTCTTGTCATAAAATACATGAATTAACTGGTGGCCAGGAGCTTACTGGCCTAAGCTTTTGAACTGCTATGGAGTTTCAAATACACAGCCTCACTGAGAATTATTTATTTTTTTTTAATCCTGACTTTTTCATAATGTTAATCCACTAGTAGGTACTTGTCCTTTATCTAAGACACCAAGGCGTTCAGCAAATGCACATGAAAGAATGAGGCTTTGTTCCTTTGCCATCCGGACTCCTGTTTCATGTGTGCTTCAAATAAAGGAATTATTCCTTTCTAGTGACTCAGAGTTTTCTTTGCTTTAACCCTTCTAGAGACAATTACTAGCTGTACACTGATGACATAATTTCTCTCCTGGATGGTAACTAATACAAAATTAGCCTTTCAGCAGAAATAGGTCTAGAAAAGCCCATCTGTTTTTAGCTTTGGAATTTCAAAAGTTCTTAATAAAGCTGGGCTTTCATTAGCAGTGTTCTTGGCTATCGAAGGTGCCTTGCAATGTTCTATTCTTCTGGACTGTCAAAGCAACTCAAGGAGTGCTGCAGAGCAAGAGTAGGAAGTCGAGGCTGTGCTTACACAAGTAACTCTGCAGCATAACTGAGAGTCATGACCAGGTCCCCAAGTGAGGTTTGTCTGTCCCTCCATCTCTGAGCCACTTGGAAACACAGAGCCCTTGGAGCCAAATGCAAGGAATAATGCACCCTGACAGCATACTCTGTGTCAGGGCAGGCTGGCTGGCCTGGGCAGGGAGCAATGCTGCTGCATTTATGCTGCTTGCTGACCCACAGCTCTGAGTCACGGAAACCAGGGGACCTTGGCAAGATACCTCATTGTGAAAATTCAAAGATACCTCCTGATAAAAGAAAAACTGAACAAGAGATTTTGTTCAGGTGACTTAAGGAACATTTTTTCTTTGAGTACAGGCTTTTTGTCACAACTATTTTCAAATATGGTTCTTTCTAAAAAGGGGTTAGTTTCTGTCCAGTGTAAACATGTATAAACCAATTAATTAACTGCCTGCTCTGGCCAGGAAGCATTGTCAAGCGCATTGCTAGCAGGCCCAGTATTTAAGCACAGATGAAACTGGTAGAGTTTGGATTCTGGAGTCAGTAGCATCTGAAAGAGTTTGTCACTGTCTGCAGAGGTCTGGGCATGTACTTTTTGAACTGAATGCCAGCAATTTGCTCCCTTCTCAATTTGATAAAGAAAAATGGAAACATTTGACAGCAAATGTTCCACCATTCACTGCTCAATGCTTAAACTGCTCTGGCTTAAATTGCTTTGCACATTCTCTCCCTGATGTACTCAAATGTATTATTTCTTTCCATTTCCACTTCTTTCCAGGAGCAGATTTTTACACTTTATCTCCTAGATTACTTCAACAGCCAACCCTAAAAGCTTAGGTGCAGAGGACCTTAAGACCTGATAAAGATATTTTTTCCAAGTAACAGGGAGTTAAGTTCTTGAGAGGCTCCCAAACTGAGTGTTGTTTCTATTGAACTGGAGAGCAGAGCCTGGTAAGCAGGGTCTCCCAAGGCCACACAAAAATGCCAGGTGCATAAACTTGAACACTTTTCCTGTGTGCCTAGCCAGTGGGAGTGCCTAGGGAAACAGGAGAGATTAAAACTTTATCTCAGACAACAGACTGCAGCACTGCCTCCCCACAGTTTCTGCTGCAGCTTTTGGGATTTAAGTTACATTTAGGAGGGATCTGGCTGGTGAGCCAGCATATCCCAAACACATCTGGGCCTGTCCCTAAATCAGCTCTACCAAGATGTGCAGGGGGTGCTACTGGCACCCTGGTACAGCAGCTATCTCTGTAGAGGACCAGTGAACCAGAAAATAAGAGACAACATTAGTGTCAGGACTCCTCTCTCAGCTCAAAGATCGCTGCATTGACCATGTTCACCGTTTGAACCAATGCCTGCTTCATTGTCCAGATCTTCAAGGGGATCTTCTCTCAAAAACTCTCCCCAAGAATTTAAAGCAATTCAATTTCACAGTATCTTTTTGAGGAAAGTACTGCTGAGTGTGGATTTTTGGCGTTTTTAAAGGGCAAGACACTGAGGCATGATGAAATTCGGAGTCTCAGAAAGCCAGAGTGGAATCAGAAACAGACCAATCCCAAATTTCCGGGGTGTGCCATCACGCACTCATTTCTCCATGATGCAGCTCAGGAGATCCAACAGGCAAACCGTGGATGCTATTCTAAATTGCTGAATGGGGATTAAGTTTGTTACCCTAATTATCTAGTCCTATTTCTGATTCTCTTAACTCTCAGTCTCAATAAGCTGGTATCCAGTTCAATGGTATCTGTATAGTTCACAAGACTGGCAAAAATTTACAGCTGTAGGGTATCCTTATTTTTTAAAAAGGGCAAAAAGATATATGCAAGAAATTCAGTCAAAGGTCAGCAAAACTCCTTGGATATTTCTCTTCTTCTACAGAAGGGATACAGTACATTCTAATGCAGTCCATTTCTAATCTTTGAAATAAGATTTAGTTCTTTGTTTATGTCATGCTTAAGAATTTGTATGCATTTTTTCTAAATAGCTGCAAATCAATGAATTCTATTCAAAATTAACTTTCACTATTGTTTGTTTAGCTGAGAAACATTTTGCTGAAAAGCCACAAGAATAAGTGTGACAGTCTGCTCAACAATCTCTTTTACCTCTTGCTTTGCAGAGAAAAAAACATTAGGACACTGCTATCCATTTCTTTTTTTGATCCTGCTTCAGCCAGGGATATCAAAAGATGCAGGTGACAAACTGGATACTTACACTCGGTACAGTAACATATGTTCAGCAGTACCAATGAGAACAATGCAATTAAGAGGGAGTTTGATTTATAAAAAGTAGGCTGATTAAATCCAAAATATGCAGACATACAAACAGGAAATTACCATTATTCCATGTAAAAATTGGGTAAAGGATTTTTTTTTTAAAATTCCTTTCAAAGAGGCAAATACATAGAATTCAAAGCCACATTCTCCTTTGTGGTGCACTTGTTACTACAAACAATACTTGTAAAGGGGTCTCTGTTGACAATGACAGGCCTGAATAAACACTCAGCTGGCACACAGGTTTCCATTAGCACAAGTTTACATGCCTTGTCATGCTTCTCCAGCCATCATTTGTCACCATGCTTTGCACAAGATCAGCAAACACTATTTTCTCACAAACTTTCTCCCCATTACTTTCTTAGGAAGGGCGGAAGAAAAAAAAAAAAATGGTGAGGGGTTAGAAGGGCAGCATAATCACGTCTTCAGCAGAGTACTTAAGCTTTGCACTGAAGGGCAGCTTCCAGCCTTCTCTCCACAGACCAAGAGCAGTGCCCTGCTGCTCAGCAGTCTCTGAGGCAGCTCTCCTGGCATAAGGCTCTGCTCCTTGACAGCACAATGGAGCCAGAGTCACAGAGTGAAGTACAGCCAGGTTCAGGAGTTGTTTCAGTAGTACTTAACAGGCCACAGCATCTTGGTGCTACTAGCAGATCTGCAAGCCAAGCAGTTGTCACAAATCATCTGTTTTCAGCTCTCACTGACCTTAAAGATGTATAGAAGTTTCCTTGCTCATGCTGGGCTACTGAGTGCTCAGACATATTCCTCACAGAGACAGGGTGATTCAAAGGATGGGGACGTCAGGCAACTTCAGGTACACACAAACAATGAGTACACAAAAACACAACACTCCACACACACACACACAAAATATAGAAGGATTTTGACATAAACCCCACATCTAAAGAAAAGCAGTCCACTCATGTTCATAAATGTACTGCAGAGACTGACCCTCACACAAAGTAAACCTTGAGCTCAGACTGTGGGCTCATGATCAACATCTGGTGAAGAGTCCAGAGGACACTTTGTCTTTGCTCCCCGCAGCAGAAATACAACCCTCAAATCAGTCTGGTTCCAGTTTAGAAGCAGTGACATTTGGTGAATCAAAGTGACCTCAGCGTCATTGAAACTCCCTGACTGCTATTAAAACAGCCAGCAGGGATTTAAGGGAATACCAGGAACCAGATGGAAAAGCACCAGGTCTGGGGACAGTGAGGCTATAGACCCAAAAGGTCATTAGTGCTCCATAGGGAGTGCCTGAGCCACAGGGGTGCTAGTCCAGCCCTCTGACTAAATAGTGGCTGCAGAGCTCGGCAGCCTGGGGAGAAAACCTCCTTTCCTTTCCTTTCCTTTCCTTTCCTTTCCTTTCCTTTCCTTTCCTTTCCTTTCCTTTCCTTTCCTTT